>CAUYUJ010004446.1:924205-1007519 GCA_963575745.1 Prorocentrum cordatum
ACTACGACTACTACTACTACCACTACTACTACTACTACTACTACTACTACTACTACTACTATTACTACTACTACTATTACTAGTACTACTACTACTACTACTACTACTACTACTACTACTACTACTATGCTCGGGCGACGCCGATGCCACGCTTGGCGCCCACAGGTTGCGCCCATCGGTCGCCCGAGAGCCGCCCAGACATGCAATGCCTGGACTTTCCCCATACGCGATGCCCAGAAATCCCCGACTCGTTGCCCAGAGCCGATGTGTCATCGTCGTGTCTGTCACGGTCCCGGCGGCCCGGTGAGGGCCCCCGAGGCCGAAAACGGCCAAAAGCCTTCCGTCGTGACTCTGTCACGACGTAGAATCTGTCTGCTGCTCGACTGGCTGCGCCACCAGGCTGCGCCCGGCGGCAGCCGAACTGTGAAGCGATCATCTGCTGGTTGCGCCATGAGCTGCGCCGTTGGCCGCCGAAAGACTCAGCACGTCCTGCCTGCTGTTTGCGCCGACGGCCGTCAAACCCGAAGGCGTCATGCTGCTGTTTGCGCCACAGGTTGCCTACTCGGTGGACAAGGCTTCAAGCCAGCTGCCATCTGCTGCTATCGGTGGCGCCATGAGGTCAAGGCCTTGGCCGACGTGATATGAAACGCCATGCTTTGAGACTTCAGACGTCGTACTATTAGCTGTGCTGTGCCGTGGGTTGCGCCCACGGGCGCCGAAGCCTTGCACTTCCTGCTACTGGTGGGGCTATCAGCTTCGACATCGGCCGAGAGCGACCTTAGTTGAGGCCTTACGATGCTGCCCATGGCCGCCGACACTTCAAACAACATGCTGTTGGCTGCGCCACAGGTTGCGCCGTCGGCCACAGAAACGTTGAGCAACCTGTCATTGGAACCGCCAAAAGTTGCGCCCTCGGCTACCGAACACAACGTACGATGTCTGGTTGTGTGAACGTTTTTTCGTGTGTTTTTTGCATTATATTTTTTGTTTAAAAAATGGCGTTTCGACATGGGGCGGAAAAGGGGGGCGGAGGGTGGGGTCTGGCTCCAGACCTCTGCTTAGTGCGGCTGATTGCGAAAGTGCGTCCCATGAAGATCTACTCCTCGGCAAAACAATCTGCGTGAAAATTTCGACCGTGTCCGCCGAGTATGCACACGTCCTGGTGTTTTCCGTGCCACGTGCTGCTCGGTCGGTCGCCGAAGCGTGAGACGTCCTGCTACGTGTGGCGCCATGGGTTGAAGCCTTGGCCGCCGAACCTGGACACGCCCTGATACCTGTCGATTGCAGCACAGGCTGCGCCGAAGACCGCGGAATGTTTTGAGAAGTCCTGCAATCAGTCGCGCGAGTGGCCCCGCCCTCGGTCGCCGACGCTGAGCGTCCTGCTGATAGGCGCGGTCAGCTTAGTCCAGCCCAGTCCAGCCACGGTTTTTGGCGGTCGCGGCCGGGCGCGCAGCGACGAGCGGGAGAAAAAACCCTCAGGAACACAACCACACACACATACACACACGCACCAATACACGCAAACGTGCCATCGCTCGGACTTCCATTCCCCGTGCATGCGTCGGCTTCGCGTGTTTTTTCTCGCAGGATGGTCCACGATGCTCCTCGATGGTCTTCGCAGAAAAAAAGAAAAGAAAACGCACACGTCCGAGCGATGCCAAACACACACACACACACACACATTCCGCTCCGCCGACAATACGTTATTGTTTGTTGGGATGTGGCGAAGCCAATTCAAGACCTGCAGCTCCCCTGGATCACACCGATGCCTGAACATGTCGAATCGAAGCGAACTTGGCAAGTCCAGCATCGGAATGACGAGATGCGGCACGAGAGCGGGAAAAGATCCGGCGCCACGGCACACGGGCCGTCCAAATGGGGCTCGTCCAATGCGTTGATCGGCCGGTACGATTAAGTCGGGCGTGTTCTCCTAAAAAAGATTTTGGACGAAAAATGAAACGTATACCAAAAATGCCCAAACATATTCAAAAATTGTCGAAAAATCGTCCCAGAGCATGTTGTTTCTATTTTGAATATTCTTCCTGTAGAGGGACAGGCCCGACTTAACGATACGACCGATGGAACCCACTGAGATGAGTCCAAGCAACGCCGCGCGCCTCCTAGCACTCCAGATCCCCACGGGTTTCAGCTGCCCGCGCCCATCCACGGCATGCCACGGCGCCTCCTAAGCCCGACTCACTTCTTCAAGGCTGCCACCTCCTCGGTTGGAGTCTCCGCCACGGCCGCCGGGGTCTCCAGGGTGCTGCCTGGGAGACTCTCAATGCACGCTTCTCACCAGCTCCTTCCCCCCAGCATCCTCGCGCCCAGAAGAGCGGAGGGAGGGGATGGCCGGGGGGCTGGGAGAGGGGAAGAGAATGATTTGAGCTGGGAGCGGAGAGGTTATGTTGCTACATCTTTTGGGGGGGCCTGTCTGTCCCATCGCGCCAGCATTGTCGTCGAATGCGCGTCGAATCGATGTCGAACGTCGAATGTACAGCGGACCTCCACGCCGAACCTGCGTCGGACATACAAGGAAACCGCCACTTGCAGGACAGACGATGCCCCCCGAATGTGCAACGTCAAGGGGGACGACCAAGAAGAGGATCAGACGAAAGTGAATTTTCTGTGGCAACTCGCGGGAGCCTCTCATGCATTGTTTCTGGCTCTCACGAATGAGCACGAACAGCCGCTAATCGACGCTGATCGGCGGTAGCCGACCTGGATCGACGCTAACCGGTGCTAGTCGGCGCAAAACGCTACAGCAAAGACATACAACGCTCCCATGATGATATGCTACGAACGATCGCGTTTCGCGGACGCCTTCTCAGGAAACATCCCGCGAGGCGCGCCGGAACCGGGACCCCATCCCAAACATTCGGCGCGCCCAGGAAAACTAAGAGGACTCCACTCGCCGCCGGCAAGGAACACCGAGTTATGAAAGGCGGGTGGTTTTCAAATTGTGGCTCTCGCCCTTGCGCCGCGCACGTCCGTCTTGAAGTTCGCAAAGAGCTTCACGGTTGCAGGAGGTGGTCTTCAAAATGTGGCTCTCGCCTGAGCGCGCCGCGCGCACTCGTTCTGCAAGTTCGCATGTGTTTCGCGGATGGACGGCGAGTGATTTTGAAAATGTGGCTCTGGCCGTTGCGCCACGCACGCTCGATTACAAGACTGCAAGGATTTTACGGATGGCGGGCGGGTCGTTCTCAACATGTGGCTCTCGCCTGGGCGCCACAAACATTCGTCTGAAACGTTTGTCTTAAAAGATTGCACGTGCTTCACGTCTAGAGGGCGGCTCCTTACCAACATGACATGTGTTTCTAGCTTGAGCGACGCGCGCATTCGCTGTAAAAGGTAGAGTTTCCCACCTGGAAGGCAGGTCGCTCTCGAAATATAGCTCTCGCCCTAGCGCCGCGCACATTCGTCATTAACGGTTGCAAGAGCTTCGCGGGAGGGCGGGGCATTCTTAAATTTTGGCTTTCGCGATAGCGCCGCGCGCATTCGTCATGGAGGTCGGTTTTTTTCTTATATGTAGCTCTCACCTCAGTGCCGCCCTCATTCGCTGTACACGACTGCAACAATTTAAAGGATGCACTTGGTTGACGTGCCAGGAACGGCGTCCTGGCACGATTCGAAGGTTGCCAGGGCGCAACGGCAAAGTTGGCTCGCGGCATGGAAGTCCAGGGAGGGGCAAGTTGGCACGATTGAAGATTCTCAAACGATTGTCTTCCAACGGGGCATTTCCAGAAGTGGGGACTTCGGCTTCGGTTGGGGTGGCTTGGCGGGCAGTGAAAACTGGCGGGTGGAATTCTCCCGGCGCGGCCGCGCTCGGACAGCTGCCCCTCCGCTGCGGCCTCCGCCGCGGACAGCGCTGCGTCCAGTCTCTCGGACTCCGCTGCGGACGGCGCTGCCTGCGCCTTGGCGACCGCGGCCGCCTCCTTGAAACAGAAGCGAACTCAAAGCCCAAGAATCACGGGTGACAAGCAGGACCATATCTCCATATCCTGGGAAGCAACGTCTGGGAGGTCTACGCAAGAACTGCTGAGCGCTGGCCGGTGAGCTGGACCAGCCCAGACAAGGCCCGGGATGAAGACCAGGGCTACAGTCGGACTGGCAGGACACGCGAGAGGACAACAGACCCTTCCGAGGGCCACATTGCCATAGGAATGCAGGAGGCACGGGTCGCGAGACACAGGACACAAAGATACCCTTGATTTGGCAGGGTCGACCTACTACTCCGGGCCGACTGTAAGCCTGATTGATCGGTGATGGCCCAGATTCAGCGGGACTGGTTGAGCGTGTTTTCGGCCATGGATGCACCAGCTCCCATGCTGAACTGAACCTCCCAGGAGTAGCATCCGAAAGATCCGCGCCCTCGCGGTCTGGACACCCGAGGAAGACCCCGTGGACGCGGCGCGACCCCAACGACATGCATGTGAAGGGGCCAGGGACACACAAAGGAATACACACAAATCCCAGGATGCCCCATATTTTCTGGATTCTCGTCTTTCCCCCCACGTCCCATATTTTCCTATATTTTCCTGGGAGTCGACGATTATTGTGTCTGTGTCGTTGATCCCTCCTGACATGTGCCGCGCCAAGCATCCGCGCAGGTCCGCCCTTGGTAGCCTCGAAGCCGGCGCCGAGGAGACCGGCCCGCGAGGCCGTTGGCAAGGAGACGCTCCCCACCCACGACGAATCAAATCCCTCTCCCAGTCCCCTAAACTGCAGAAGCACTTACCCCGTCACGCTGGGCTTGCCGCCTAGCCAGGCTGATCGATTTTGCGTGCTGGGGAGGGCCGGCCATCCTACGAGTGGAGAATGCACGGTCAGATACTGGCTGGCTGTGATGCCTATCCAATCGTTGAATTGTATGTGGGAGTACGGCTCGAGATTTACACGTCAGCTTGTTTCGAATAGCCTGCCCCAACCACGCTGGTACCCGACCCAAGCCCTGGCATAACTTGCTTAGCATACGCTGCTCCTCCCGTGAATCATCACTACTATGTCTAACCTGACAGGCCAGGCTTCTTTCCCCTTCTATTGCAATTACTTGTGCAGAAGGGCACATCTATAATCACATGTGCGCTTGTGTCTATCTGTGCCTGGAGTTGGTTTCAGGTGTTGCTCCAGAAAGTTGACCATTTTGGAGATGCGAACTGACAGATGTAGACTTGAATGGCACCACCTTGGCGTACACCCGCTCTCCTTAACCCGCCGACCCCTTATGGGTCTCTAGGCGCGTGAGATTATCCCCCCGTAATCCCCCCCCAGGGACCCCACACCGGCAATTTCACCCCACCCCCCCCTGACGCGGCCCGACCCCGGACCGAACGCGTCATAGGGGAGCGGAAGGCTCCAAAAGGGGCCAAGAAGGTACCAACACTCTCCCCAGACGGTCCCAGAGGGCAACGAGTCGCCGAAACATCGCTCTTTGACGCCCACGATGGCCTCCAAACGGCCTCCGAAGCTGCCAAGACGCCCGCAAGGGCCCCAAGATGCGTCCCAACAGGGTCACAAGAAACTAAAATCGTCCCATTCCCTTTTTGAAATGAAAGAAAAAAACATGTTTCGCGTACTCGCCTTTTTGGGTTTCACAACGTCCAAGACGGGCAAAGAAATCTTCAATATCGCACCCGCACGGCCGAAGGGGCCCCCAAGAGGGGTCAAAGAGGGTCCAAAAACAACCCACGCACGAAGCCCTCGAGACAGCCCAAGAAGGGCCCCCAGACGGCTCCACGAGGGAGTCCAGAGGGCACCATTTCGCGCCTTCGGCCCCAAGAGGCCCCCAGCCTGCCACAAGAACAAGAACAAGAGGCCCTGAGGAACCCCTAAGAGAACCTCAAAGGCATCCAAGAAGCCCCCAGGAAGCCCCCAGGAGGCCCAAAAACTTGGACCAAAGGCCACAAAAGAGCACCAAGAGGTACGATAACAGCAACGAAGCAACAGCAACGATGCCGAGTGCCGTGGCATGATTCGGACAAGCCTCGTGGAATGATGCATTCCTGGGCGCAGTAGTTTATATAGGGGTCGGCGGATGCGGCGTACGCCTATAGAATCCACGTCCAGAAGTGACGTGTTGCCGGAGGCAGGTCTGCGGAGGCGATAATGCAACGTATCCAATGTATCCAATGACCGCACGATTGCTGCATATTGCATCGTGTTACATTATTATGACTCCCCCCTACCCCCCCCCCGAGGCCACGCCACTTCCACCGACCCAAGGTGCCCCCCCCCCTCCTGGGCCTAAAAATTTACCACACCCTATAAAACATTAATTAGTTGGGCCTGTTGGCCCTCTAGGGGACACAACAGGGCCTCAAGACGGCTCGAGATGGCCCCAAGACGGCTCGAGATGGCCCCAAGACGGCCCAAGACGGCCCCAAGAGGGCCTACAAATACCCCAAGACGCCCCAAGAGGGCCCCTAGAGGACCCCCAAGAGCACCTCCAGAAGCCAAAAACCATTGATTTCCCGATGGTGTCTTGAAGATGTCAGCGTTCCCGCCTATTTCGACCCTCAGAAGTCCATGACGGCCGAAACAAGCTCAGAAGTGGCCCCCAGACGGCCCAAGACGCCCCCAAGAGGGCCCCCAAACGGCCAAAGAGGGCCCCCAGACAACCCAAAGAGGCCGCCGAGATGCCCCAAGAGGCCCCCAAGACGGCCCAAAAGTACCCCAAGACAGTCTCCGAACAGACCAGACAGCGCAAGAGCGCCCCCGAGACGCCCACACGGGGCTCCTAGAGGCCCCCAAGAGGCCTCCCAAAGGCCACCCAAAGGCCTGCCGTCGCGTAGCATTGCATTCAGAAGAATATGCAGCATACTGCTGGGGAGTACGTGATCAAATCATAGCCGAACATGCCCGTGCCTGGCCTGGCCTCTCTGAACATGTTCAGAACGACTCCAGTGTAGTCCAAATGCTCGAATGAAGGAGCTGCATGCTGCGTAGACTTGAGCAGTAATCTCGGCTTGCGCTGTATGCAGTAAGCGAGCTCTAGGCGTGGATCGGCCGAATGTGCATTTCGTTGCCGATTGGCTGTGCATACCTTGTCGCTCAGTGGTTGGAGCTTTTGAACCATTAACGGGTCTCACACAATTCGGTTCAAACTCGTCGATCCACATTGTGTGTTTAACGCGTCGAACAAACCTGTTGAACCGACGTTCGCATTTGGACTGTGACGTCGCGATCTGCGCGGACAATGCATCGTCCTTCTGTTTGTTGCTGCCGTCGTCCAAAACAAAGATCAACAACCAAACACTCGCATGCAAAACGGCCGGATAGGTGGATATGAGTTTTGATTAACGTGGCATTGATTGGCTTACCACGGTTACAACTGTACTGTTGAACATTGTCCAGCCAACCTTGTCGAGGCTCCCATCTGGTAGGATTCACGTCGCTTCTTTCATAATAGCTGGTGTCAGCTCTTCTTCCATCAGCCCTCCTTAGCTTCACTCGGCGGCGCTCCCGAAGGTGGATGTGAGATGGGGGCAGGCCTTTTCAGGAGGCGGCGGGGCTTCTCAGGAAACCTCCAGCCTGCTGCGAATATGTCTGTCTTAAGAGAAAGCTCAGAAACCTTCTCAGAAGGCCCAAGGTATTCTAAGCCTTCTGAGAAGGCCCGCCCCCTTTACATTCGCTCCTGGGCTTGCCGCTCATTCGCTTTTCTGTGGCGTGCTTTGTTTCGCCATGCGTTGCTCGATGTTCACAGTCTCGCAAGCACGCTTCGCCTAGCTTGTTTACGTGTGACAAACATGGTATGTATCTCCGATGCTGTCCGCTTCCCCTCACGAACTTCTGCTGAAGAGCATGCTTCGTGACTCCACGAACCGAATGTCTGTGTACATCGCGCCAACACCAACTGCCTATAGCCCACACCACATCCGCCAATCTAGCAAACATAGGCACTGTGATACGTAACCTCGGCATTGCTTTCATTGGTGGAATCTCCTGTCAATCAGGTGGGAGCCCTATCAAAATGAGTCCTGGGGAAAAATTTAGGCGGCCACTCCTGGGAGACTTTCGTAAAAACGGTTGAAGGCTAGAGATCCAAATTAAGGAACAACAAGCCCGCATTCAACCCAGGACCCAATCTGATAATCCGGATTGAGCGACATCAAACGGGATTGTGCTGGTATCATGCCGTTTTACGATCACGGATAAACCAACGCCGATGCGGAGAGAAACCTACCATGATCTTCGTCAGAACCATCTTGGCAAATTGTCCGAGCCGCGTCCAACCTAAACACACCTGAATCCGGCGCGACCCCAATTACGGGATAGTTTTTTACTGCAGGCGCGCACTGCTTTGCATTGCTTGGCATTGCTTGGCAATACTCGGCATTGCTTGGCATTGATTGGCATTGCTTGTCATTGCTTGGCATTGCTCGGCATCGCTTGGCATTGCTTGGCATTGTTCGGCATCGCTTAGTATTGAGTTGCATTGCTTGGCATTGCGTGGACCCTCTGGGCAACGGACAAAGTCACATTAGGAGGTACCAACCTGTCACCAAGTAAGAACTCCTCAAGCAAGCCTAGCGTTGCTTGGAATTGCCGCGGAACCCGCGGAACCCGAGGAAGGTCTGGGGAACGGGCGAAGTTGTGTTAGGAGTCACCGTTCTTCTCAACCAAATAAGAACCCCCTTAGGCAAACCTAACTGGAGAAAACACCTTTGGGGCAACGCCGCAAATGGAAGGGACACGTTTCTCTCTGAGATAACCCGGGTTATCCGATGAGGAGCGCGGAGGTGAGGTGCGAGCCGATACTCGAACCTTTTCGCTTCGGTCTGCCCCAGGTATGCTCGCGCGCACAAAGAACTATTCGGACCTGCGCAACCGGCATAAACACATGATCCGTGGGGGCGGGCCCGACAACCCGCGTTATCGCCGGACCCTGAACAAAAAAGGCACGAACCCGGTGCGCCAAGCCATGCGAAGCCACCCCGACCAAGAAACCGCCTCCCGAGCTTCGCGCCCTCTGCGCCGAGCGCGCGAGGCTGTGCGGGTTGTACACGAGCCGGCCGGGGGGGGCGCCGCCACAGACGCTGCTCTGGTGGCGGGGTGACCCACGGCTTGTCCCGAACCTGGCCCTGCTGCCGGGGCGTGCAGCTTGGAGGCGGCCGGGGGGTCTCAGCTGGAAAGGCCCCGGGAACATCGATCAGGAGGGGGGGATGAAGCCAAATCGGCTCAAAACCGTCCCCTGGTGCAAATTTTCACCCAGGAGCCGTTTCGGCGGTCCTGGGGCCCAAGATCGGCCCTGGTAGAGCAAAACAAGGCAACAACAACAAAAAACTTCTCGAGCCCAGAATCTCGATTCCCGAAAGGGGGAGATGAGACCAAATCGGTTCAAAATCGGTCCCCGGACCCCTCCTTGGATCCAGTTGGTAAAATTTTCATCCAGGATCAATTTCTGACGATCTCGGGGCCCGAAAACGGCCCCTGGAAACAGAAACGGCTACAACCTTCCCGAACCCCGGGCCTGCTGGCCCTGCTTGCTGGCCGGAACGAGGGCTGGGGCATCTCAGATCCCCAGCTGGCTCCACCTTACCGCTCCCTCCCAGCTCCCACGATCAGGGCGCCCATCTGGGGCATTTTGTTGTGGCGTGGGCCTGACACCAGCTGGACTTCTGGTAACTAGAGGCCTCTTAGATGGGATCGGAGTAGATGGGGTCGGAGGATCGCGCCGCATCGCCGATACATCAACGATACATCGGCGATGCATCGGCGACGCACCGGCGATGCACCGGCGATGCACCGGCGAGGCATCGTCGACGTTGGCGATGCATCGGCGACGTCATCGTGAAGCAAATCGGCTGCACATCGAGCCGCATCGGCGATGCATCGGCGATGCGGCGCGATCCTCCGACCTACTCTGACCCCATCCAGGAGGCCCAGAGTAACCGCGATGCTTCGGAGTTTATGGGGCTCACTGGTCCTTGGCAGCCTTCACTGCCTCCTGCATGACTGCGATCGCCTTGCAAGGGATTGACAATCCGTGGGTGCGCACATCCTTGACTCAAGCGCATGCCCAGCGGCCACCCCCAGCTGAGGGCTGCATAGAACACCCCCCACCCTCGACCACGTCCTCTTCTGCGTCTGCCTCCGCCTCCGCCTTTACCTCCGCCTCCTCCATCTTCGTCTCTTTGTCCTTGCCCTCCTCCTCCTCCTCCTCACCCTCGGCCGCGATCCTGCACTCCCCCTCCTATTTTACTCCCAACCTCCTCGACGGGGGCATTCCCAGTCCAGCTCCCTGTTCCATACTGCGCTCCCGTCCTCTTCTCCACAGCCTCCTCTCCAGGATTGATATTTCGGACCAGACGTAGCTTCCAACAACAGGGAGAGGCACCGCCGCCAATGGTCGAACGCGGCAACTCCGAATCAAAAACAATGGCATCGTCTGGGCGCGTACCCTGTGCTGCCACGGCATTCCTAGAGGCCTCCTAGATGGGGTCCGAGGATCGCGCCGCATCGCCAATTCATCGCCGATGCATCGGCGATGCATCGGCGACGTCGGCGATGCATCGGCGACGTCGGCGTGGGAAAACACGGGCTCCACATCGAGCCGCATCGGCCTTCCGCCAGAGCAGGGGCGCCGACCTGTTGAGCTCTCGAAGGCGAGGCCCTCCCTGGAGTTAAGTCGGGCGTGTCCCCCTACAGGGGGATTTCTAACCGAAAATGAAAGTGCGCAGAAAGCCATCAAATAGTCAAAAAATACAAACCAAACAAAAAGTGCCCAGACTATGTTTTGATATTTTTGAATTTTCCCCCTGTAGAGGGACGAGCCCGACTTAACCCTGAAGCCCCCCCCCCAACGTGCGCGCGGCGCTCCACCGCAGGCGCCGCTCCTGCACGAAAGCATGGACGCTACGCCCCCCGATGGGCCCCGACCCCCCCGCCCCGGGCCCGGCGGCACGCTCCCCACGGCAGCAGCGCGGCCGGGGCCCGGAGCCGGACCCCGGTGGCCTCCTCCCGCCTCCCTCCCCGATGCTCTCTCGCAAGTCCAGGATCGACAAGATCGGGGCCCCTGCCTGTTGTTCGTACTCTCTGGGCCCCCACGGGCCCCAGCGGCCACCGCACCCTGGGAGCGACCAGGGCGCGGCGCTCTGCAGGAGGCGGCCCAGTCTGCACCGCTCGGACCATCGATGACATGCGCTGCGGACTCTTACAGCGGGGCGGGCCCCGACGCGTCCCACCGAACATGCCCTGCCGGGCCCCCCTGGCCAGCCACTCCGCGCCGCAGTCCCCGCTGACCCTCCGAACGACTTTCGCGCGGGACCTTCTCCGAGCGTCCGAGCATGCCCATCGTGGCCAGTAGCGGCGCCGAATGCCAACGGCCTCTGCTCCCGCGTGCCAAGAAGGAAACCAAGCCGCCCGCGCCACCCGTCGACATCCACCTGCTCTGGCCACCCTCGCCGCGCGGAACAGCGCATACACGAGCGAGCCAGCAGCACTTTGTTTGTCTCTCTGCAACGGTAGCGTTTACCCGGCAATCGTCCCACGCGCGTGCATCCATACAGGAGGACGTCGCGCTAGCACTAAGGGTGCGGACCCGGGAACCTGCCATCGCTCGGACGTCTCTCCCCCGTGTACTTCTCGGCCTCGGGCGCGTGTGTTATTCTTCTGCTCGGTGATCCAGGAGGCTCCTCGATGCTCCTCGCCGAGAAAACGTGCACATCTCCCAGCTATGCCACGGGAAAGAAACACGATTACAAATAAATCAACTCACAAGGGCCCCGACCGCCTGACCGCAAGCAAGAGACTCCTCGGAGGATTTGAGCAGGGACCGACCGTCCCGGCATTCCTATCGGCCTAAAACGAACTGTTCTTAGAGTCCAATAATGCTCTAAGAATAAAAGCGATGTTCTTAGAACATGACCCCGATGTGTGAAAACAAAACAGACTCTGCCAGAAATGCTCGAATCACATTTCGTGCCAACCGCAACATATTCTTAGAACGTTAGTTGGTGGGCCTATAGTTGTGGATGCCACGACAATGGACACTCTGGCAGTCCTATCATTGAATTAACCAGGTGTTTAGAATGTAGGAAAATGTTCTACAAATGCTTCAAACATGTTCTTACATAGTTTGGCCAAGTTTTAACATTTTCAGACATCTGGAAATTATTTGGCAGCATGCTTCCTCTCCATTAATCGACTTCCGCAAGCCTGACGGCGAGCCAAGACGCTTCGCCACTGCTTGAAGGACACCGTCGACTGGCACGCACGGCATCCGCTTCCTCAAGACACGCAACACCTCTCGGGGCCCCCTGCGCCGCCAGGCTGGGCCTCACCAGGCACGCCCCAGGCGCAGGCTGGGCCGCCAGGCTGGACCGCCAGGCTGGGCCCCAAGCCTGCACACGCATACCCAGGAGAATGACGGCCCCCGAACTCCGACGATACGAACGAACAAATTTCAATACCGCAAAACAAATCCCGACAGGAGACCCAGACCCCAATCTTTCTGAACATTTTGTGAGCTGGATCGATCTGTGATGGTCCAGGATCCCGAAGCCCAACAAAAACGCCGGGCGTGAAAAGATTGCCACGCTCGGCAAGAAACATATTGGCATACGCAGACACGCTCGCCCTGAGAATATTTGGGCCTGCAACCATCCTCGAACTCAAGCGCAAATACTTAGCCGACCCCCTCGACCCCGAACTTCGTTCAATGTTGACCGACGTGCGCCAGGCGGCCCACGGGGACAAACAACAAATGCAGTCGATAGTTCTGGCGCGAACATTGAAATATGGGTGTCAGAGGGTGCCACCACGTCGCGAAAAAAACCTGCGCTTGATCTCGAGGGGGGATGTCGTCGCTCAATCACCCTGGCCTTCTTCTCTGCCGCGATGGCCGCCGCCAAATTGTCGGCCGCACCTGCGGGCGCACCCACCGCCTCCTCCTCCTCGTCAGCCAACGTGGTGTCATCGAGCTGTCGTCTGGCCGCCTCTTCCGTCGTCGTGCCGCTCTCCAGCGCGTCCTGCCCAGTGATGTTAGTGATGTTATCCCAAGGGAACCACTCCTTGTTTTCCGACATCCGGACGAGTGGCATGTGCACCGTGCACGGCATCTCCTTGGTGCATAGCCCACCCCCGGTGGCGAACGATGTGTTCACAATGGCGTAGTTGCCACCAGGCCCTTTTGCACCGGCGGTGCAAGCGAGCTGCGAGCGGAACTTGCAGCATGTTGAGGGACCGGTGCGGTACATGTATTCCCCCACCGTCAAAATGGCGCACTTTTTATAACACAAGCCGTTGAGAAGCTCCTCGTTCGCTAAGCACGCACCTGGGGTGTGTGGGCACATGCCGTTGGCCGTATCGCCTGACACGGAATACCCACCGCATATGCCCATCTTGAACGCCGTCCGATCCCAATCGCACGGGGCGCTCCTGCAGCAGGAGAACGCGCTTGTGCGAAAAGGGTGCGTGCCGAACGTGAGGAGCTCACATCGCTTGTAGCACAGGCCCGCGTGCTCCTCCTCGTCGTCGTAACAAAGATTCCCATCATGGCGCTGCAATCGAGGGAACAGCATCGCCCTCATCTGCGACTCGTTCATCCCTTGCGTCTCGTTCGGTAAGAACTTTTTCCAAGAAGGGTCCAGCACGATCGACTTGTTGACGCCGACCTTGAGCATCGCCTCCAATGTGGAGATCTCTTTGCTCATGTCCGAGTTGTTGAGAAGCCCGTTGAAGTCTTTGTAGCCACCACCAATGGCCTTCATTCGCGCCATGAAAGAGGAACAGGGTTCCCTGGTGGAAGCGGGCCCCCCACCCCGCGACGTTTTTGACGACCGCCCTGGGCCCTGGCCTGGGAAGTGCTGCGGTAGCCCGCCTCTTGGGCTCGTATCCTCCGGGACCCCTCTCCTCTCCTTTGCGAGGAGCGCAGGAGGAGAGAGGGCGAGAGGGAACTACACAGTTCGGGCTGCTGGAATAAGAAGCGATACTTCAGGAGCGGAACCCTTTCTTCTTCCAAGTCGAGCTGTGAAATCTGAAGGAACGGCTGTAAAACCCGAAGGAGCACCGAAAAGCTCGCCACCAAGAAAACAACGGGGCGCATGCAAACCTAAGAAACCACCGACCCCGAACAGGACCTAATTTCAACGACTTACCGTTGAGGGAGACCGGCTAAAGGGGGAATCCATCGAATCGAAATCAGCGACGCATCGCCGACTAATCGGCGATAGGCCCCAGAAAGCGAAGCAGCGCATTCCTGGGCCAGTTGCGCTATCGGGCCCCCGTCGGCGATAATGGGTCGCCCCTCGGATCATAAATCGGATAACGGGCGGCTGTTCGAACGATCCGCGCAACCTCAGAACAGCCTCGCCAAGGCGCAGCTGCTGAAAGGCATCCCGAGGCTGGAAGACCGCCGATGACCGACGAACTTGTCGAATAACGACGCTGCAATTTCGCTACCGCGGAGACCACATACTCAATGTAATGCTGATGTGATCGGTTACCTTGTTAACATCAACGCGCGATCTTGCGTTCTGAACCCTCAAGGACTGCGGGTCAGCGCCCGCGCTGCTGGCATCAGGGATGCGCCGAACCTTGGCTGGCGCCGGGCCGTCTTCTGTCGCCACCTCTGCCGGACATGCCTGGACGACCGCGACCAAAGATACGGCGCGGAATCATACCAAATAAGACTTGGCCGAAAGAGACCCGAGCAAACCGACTTCAGTCAAGCCGACCTGGCCTGATCAGACCGCACGTGCGACCATGGCAAGCTGGGACGGGCAGGACCAGTGCAGCCCAGAATAGAATGGCGCAGCAACTAAAACTGGACGGATTGCTAGGGACTCACGAGGCGCATCGAACTCATCAGGACGATACATACATCGGCCACACGGAAAAGCGATCCTGGGCTAGAGTGATCTGTGATGCGCGGTTTCTGTGGGGGGACCACACCCAAGAACGCAAGTCGCTGCTATCGCGCCGCGCTCAGCGGACGGGGGGCCCCAGTGGGCCCACACCAATGGGCACTCCAGCGCAAAAGGTCTCTCTTACGTGTAGTCGTCGACAATCACTGGAAGAGTGTTGAAATCGTCGATGCCCACAGAAGTCCTTCGCCGCCTTTGCGCCGGTAAGCATGACCTCCGCCGCGCCGGCCAGCGCACCAAAGAGGAAGAGCCCCGTCGTCTCACCTGGTTGAGGGCTGACCTCCCGCACCCACGCCCGAAATCCGCTTCTGGGTAACACAAGGGGGGGCGACTCGCACGGGTTCGAGGTTCGAGATTCGGATGCCTTCGATGGTGTTCGACGGTTCTCCAGCTTGCGGGAGCATTCCAGGGGTGCCCGAATCGTCCCGAACGGCCGCAGGAGAGCTGGGCTGACCCGAAAAACGGAGGAGGACGGAGACGGAGAAGAGGGATGGGAGGAGGAGGCGGGATCGGCTCGGTGCACATGGAGTCATGGTTTCGGCTCACGATCGAGGCCCTTCAAGGCCTCAATGAAGTCCCCTCGGACAGGAGCAGGAGGAACGAGGAGGATGGGGCAAGAGGGGAGGTGTCCTGGGGCCATGTTGAACGGTACCTGGGAAGCCTCTCGCTCTGGGCGTGAGGGAGTATCCCGAAACAGTGGCGATCCTTCGACACTCAACGCAACGTGTTGGCTACCCGCCCGAACAGGCTAAGCCCAACGAGAGCCCAGCTGCCTCGAACTCTGCTCTCACTCAGGGCTCTTCGTGGCGCGAGAAACACAAACACCGCTGTTGCGACTCGCAGGTCGTAGCCCAGAAGAGGGGCCCGGGCTGCGCTGGCCGCTGGCCCTGCTTAACTCGGGGTCCACCAAAGGGGGGAGACCTCGTTTTGCATAGTTTGTCTGCGGTTCGATGCGCCAACGGACCGAACTCAGCCCCCCCCCTGTGGCACCACCCCGCTTAGCGAGGTTCCGATTAGATTAACGCGATCTCCCGGTCGGTCATGAGTGCCACGGTCAATGCAGAAGAAACAGAAAAACACCATAAACATAAACTTTTTGGCGGTCCGCGCGGATTTCTTAGATCTGCGCAGGACCCCCCTCCTTTGGCGCGCGGAGCGCGCCAGGGGCAGCGCTGGAGGCGCCGCCAGGAGGGCCCGGCGCGGATCCAAGAAATCCGCGCGGAGCTCCACAAGTTTATGTTTATGGCGCTTGTTGTTCTTCGACCATGTTTTCTGCGATGTTCGTCCTGCCGTCCGCAGCGCTGTAAAGCAGCAGCGGCACGCGCGGCAGTATGCTGCACGCGCGACGGCGTTATTAGATGCACCGCACTGGCCCTCGCGCTCGCATTTTTCCACCCCGCGCCCGGGCCCCCGGAGGAAGCCCCCTCCTCGCATCGCCCAGAAACCAGACATGATGGGTCAATTCTCCACCACCACTACCATAAGTTGGACAGTGGAAAAGGGAGGATGAGGAGGTCCCCCTCCTTCTCCTCCTCCTCCTCCTCCTCCTCTTCCTCCTCCCTCTCCTACCTATGGTAGTGGTGGTGGATAGTAGTCGGCCTATCAAGAAGCATCAACATCCTCATGCTCTCCGAATCTGGAGCCCCGACCCGGATCCCTGGGGAGCGGTGGATGTGGACCCAGACCCCCGACGTCATGATTTCTGCGCAGCGTCGACTCCCAGAGACATCGACCCACTCCTCGGGCCGAGCTTCTCATCCTGAATCGTGCGTCCACGGTTCAGGGGCCCGGCGAGGGAACCCAGAAGGCCGACATCAGCAAGAAGCACGTGTCCGTCGCGAGTTCTCAAGAGTAGAAGAACGAAAACACATAAACAACAACTTTTGGCTCCCCGCGCAGATTGCTTGGACCTGCGCTGGACCCCCCCCCTGTTTGGCGCGCGGAACACGCCAGGGAGGGGGGTCTAAGAAGTCCGCGCCCCAGGGAGGGGGCCCTCCGCGGATCCAAGAAATGCGCGCGGAGCGCCACGAGTTTATGTTCAGGGCGTGCTTCTCTCTCTCTCTCTCTCTCTCTCTCTCTCTCTTCGAACAAAACAGGGCGTCTGGGGATATCCCCCCATACATGCGACGTCCTCATTGTTTCAAGACGGCGTCCCTGGAAGTCCCGACCGTTTCCCCAGGACCGGTTTCTCCTCCGGAGTCCTTGTTGGACGGCCCCGAGGCCCGGCGAGGGACCCCCGTGGCCGGGGCCGAGAATCGCAGAGAACCTGCCGACCATATGACCTAACAGCGAAGACTGATAGGTTTGGGGTCAAAAGAAACATCCTGATTCCCCAGGGGGGTCTGGGCAGGATCCGGGGGATGCCGGGGAAAACCGGGGACTGCATTTTTAGCCAGCAGTAAGGCACTCCGTGGTCTTCGAGTTCCCAGAACTCCATTCCTGGGCATGATTTTGAATGCCTGGAGCCAACAGTGAGCCACTTCGTGGTTTTCGAGTTTCCAGAACTCCATTCCCGGGCCACATTTTGAATGCTGAGGCAGGCTGATGCTGAGGCTGTGGCAGGCTGAGGCTGAGGCTGAGGCAGGCTGAGGCTGATGCAGGCTGAGGCTGAGGCAGGCTGAGGCTGACGCCGAGGCTGAAGGCAGATTGAGGCTGAGGCTGAAGCAGGCTGAGGCTGAGGCAGAGGCAGGCTGAGGCTGAGGCTGAGGCAGGCTGAGGCAGGCTGAGGCTGAGGCAGGCTGAGGCTGAGGCTGAGACTGATGCAGGCTGAGGCTGAGGCAGCCTGAGGCTGAGGCTGAAGGCAGCCCGAGGCTGAGGCCGACGGCAGACTGAGGCTGAGGCTGAAGCAGGCTGAGGCTGAGGCTGAGGCAGGCTGATGCTCAGGCAGGCTGAGGCTGAGGCTGAGGCTGAGGCTGAGGCTGATGCAGGCTGAGGCTGAGGCAGGCGGAGGCTGAGGCCGAGGCTGAAGACAGACTGGTGCTGAGGCTGAAGCAGGCTGAGGCTGAGGCTGAGCCAGGCTGAGGCTGAGGCTGAGGCAGGCTGATGCTGAGGCAGCTGAGGCTAAGGCTGAGGCTGATGCAGGCTGAGGCTGAGGCTGAGGCTGAGGCTGAGGCCGAGGCTGAAGGCAGACTGAGGCTGAGGCTGAAGCAGGCTGAGGCTGAGGCAGAGGCAGGCTGAGGCTGAGGCTGAAGCAGGCTGAGGCAGGCTGAGGCTGAGGCTGAGGCTGAGGCAGGCTCAGGCTGAGGCAGGCGGAGGCTGAGGCCGAGGCTGCAGGCAGACTGAGACTGAGGCTGAAGCAGGCTGAGGCTGAGGCAGAGGCAGGCTGAGGCTGAGGCTGTGGCAGGCTGAGGCTGAGGCAGACTGAGGCTGAGGCTGAGGCTGATGCAGGCTGAGGCTGAGGCAGCCTGAGGCTGAGGCCGAGGCTGAGGCCGAGGCAGCCCGAGGCTGAGGCCGACGGCAGACTGAGGCTGAGGCTGAAGCAGGCTGAGGCTGAGGCAGAGGCAGGCTGAGGCTGAGGCTGAGGCTGGCTGAGGCTGAGGCAGGCTCAGGCTGAGGCTGATGCTGATGCAGGCTGAGGCTGAGGCAGGCTGAGGCTGAGGCTGAGGCAGGCTGAGGCTGAGGCTGTCACTGCGACTGCCGTTGCCGCTGCAACTGTCATCTTGAATGCGACTACGACTGCGAGGACAGCAGGATTCTACAACTGGATTCTCATCTGAATCTTAAGGGGTATCCTTCCAAATGTGTTCCTGCACATCGCTGGTAGGTTGATTCACCGGGATATTTTTTATGACGCGATCATGCCTGGGTCCCCCCCCCCCCCGCTCCACATGGAGCCTAGTTTTCGCCCCCTGGCGCTGTCCGATCTGGGGCCCGTCTTGGACCTGCCTTTGGAACGCACTCCACTGCACCGACCTTGCAGACGTGCTCCAACGGAGTTTGTCCGTTTTTGCGAATCGACGCTGGTCGACAGTCATCGACGCTAGATCGACGCTAACTAATGCCACATCGGCGCTATTTAAACGATTCCAGGACGCTGATCGACGCTAGAGACGGGATTAACGAGGGTATACGTAGCACCCCGCATATGCGAATCAGAGAGAGAGAGAGAGAAAGAGAGAGAGAGCGGTGCGGACGTTGGCAGTTTGCGGGACTCTGGAGAAGCCCGCTGCAAGCGCCAAATTTGCACAACTTATACAACGAGCCCGCCGCGGGCGCACATTTTTTCGTTAAACCGATGTGGGTAGGTCGCGGGTGCGTCTCACACGGGTCGCGGGTGGGTCGCTGCTCGGTCGCGGGTGGGCCGGGCAGAAAATCCACCCCATATAATCACCCCGACAAGCGAAACCGTTTAGAAAACTCCTACAAGGAATGAATCGAACAAGGCAAGGCTGTTTAGTAAACGCCCTAGGCCGTGCAATAAACATGTCGGGTCCGGGTGGTTTCTCCCCCCTCGAGGGTGGGTCGAGGGGTGGGTCGCGGGTGGGTTGCGGGATGGGTCGCGGGTGGGTCGCGGGTTGGGTCGCCGGTGGGTGTCGGGTCGGGTCGCGGGTCGGTCGCGGAATGGGTCTCCGGTTGGGTCGCGGGTGGGTAGCGGGGTGGGTCGCGGATGGGTCGCGGGTTGGTCGCGGGTGGGTCGCGGGGTGGGTCGCCGGTGGGTGTCGGGTCGGGTCGCGGGTCGGTCGCGGAATGGGTCGCGGGCTGGGTCGCGGGGCGGGTCGCGGGTCGGGCGACGACAAGAAACAACAATAACATGAACAACAACTCGCATTTACCATCATGGGCCGCGCTTCCACCTGTCACATGCATCCTTCTGGGTACCACGCCCCACCGTGGGGGATGTTTCTGGCGCGCGGGGCCCGACATTCCCTCGCCCAGATCTCCCGCCCGGGAAAGCATTGCCGCCACCTCTGCCGGGGAACTTCGACATCCACAGCTCGCGCGGCACATCGCCATCACGATCACCTTGCGCAAGCCCCGCATCTCGGAGGAGGATGCAGAGGACGAGGAGGGGGGGGAAGATGAGGGAGAGGAAGAGGGAGAGGAGGAGGAGGAGGAGGAGGAGGAGGAGGAGGAGGAGGAGGAGGAGGAGGAGGAGGAGGAGGGAGGAGGGGGAGGAAGGGGGAGTAGCTGTAGTAGCAGTACCTCCGATGACGAGGTGTCTCTTGCTCCTCGTTCGAACTGTTACGCCACCATCCTGCGTCCTCGGCGCGTGGCCCTGACAGTTCACGCCCCCAGGCGCCGCCGCTCCCACACTCGCATCCTCCACCTGCCCCTCCACACCCTCTCAAGGAATCCCTGAAGTCAATCCTTCGACCCTCAATCCTTGAAGCCACTGGAAGTCATCCGTCCTCCTTGTTCTCCTCCTCCTCCGCATTATCAATGTTCTCCAAAAGTGATCATTTGTTCAGGTCCAGCAGGGACTTTTGGAAGCCCCCCAGAGGCGATGCCGAAAGACGGCCCCAGTCTTGAGTAAAAGGTGAGGAAGTATCAAACGGAAGCGACAAGAGAAACGGAAGGGGAAGGGATGAGGGAGGCAGGTGGAGGGAGGAGACAAGGGGGACGAAAAGGGAAAGGAGAAGGGAGGAGGAGGAGGAAGGAGGAGGAGGGAGGAAAGAGGGACGGGAGATGGAGGAGGGAAGAGGGATAAGAGAAGGTGGTGGAGGGAGGAAGAGGGAGGAAACAGGGGAGAAGGGGGAAGAGTAGAAAGAGGAGGAGGAAGAGGAGGAAGACGGGGAAGAGGAGGCGGAAAAGGGGGAGATGGAGGAGGAGGAGGAGGAGGAGGAGGAGGAGGAGGGAGGACGAGAAGGAGGAGCAGGAGGAGAGGGAGAAGAAGGGGGGGTGGGAGGAAGAGGAGGGAACGAGGGACAGAGGAGGAGGAGGGAGGAAAGGAGGGGGTGGAGGAAGAGGAGGGAGGAAGAGGAGGGAGGGGGGAGGGGGGAGGAGGAGGGGAGGAGGGGAGGAGGGGAGGAGGAGGAGGAGGAGGAGGAGGAGGAGGAGGAAGAGAGGAGGAAGAGAGGAAGAGGACGAGGAGGAGGAGGAGGAGGAGGAAAAGGCGCCAGCCCAGCGTAAAACGGAAAGAAGTCTCGGGCAGGAACGCTGGTTTTGTCGGGACGGGGGCTGTCGGTGGCGAGCAAAAGCACCGCCTTGAGTAACAGAGGGAGAGCCTTCCGTTCAGCAGCAACAACAACAATAACAACAACAACAACAACAACAACAACAACAACAACAACATCAACAACAACAACAACAACAACAACAACAACAACAACAACAACAACAACAATCATTTTATGACCGTTCGCCATTATATGTTCGAGTGTCCAATAACGCGTATTTCCCAAACCCTCGATACCCGCCCTCTTCGTCTTCGATCGAACCCCTTTTGGGGGGTATACCTTTCTTCCCTGCAGGCCGGGCCCCGGCAAGCGGCGGGGCGGCCGCGGACCGTCGGCCTGGCCGGCGGCAGCGCTGATGGGCGGGGCGGCCGCGGACCTCGACCCGACCCCAAGAGGGATGGACAGGACCGACCACGACGACGACGACGACGACGACGACGTCGAAGACGACGGCGACGACGACGGCGACGACGAGCGAAAGCGAGAGCGAGAGAGAACGACAGCAGGGCCACGAAGGGCACGAAGTAGGCCACGAAGGGCGACAGCGGGGACACGAAGGGAATGCGTATGGGGCCACGAAGAGCGCGAACGAGCGGGGGCCACGAAGTGCAGATAATGCGGGGCCACAGAAGGCAACTATGGTGCCACTGAGGGTAACAACTGGGCCACGTAGGACAGTGAGGGGGTCAGAAATGGCGACAGCGGGGCCACGAAGGGCATGCACATGGGGCCACAACCGGCGCGACTCCTGGGTGCCTGGGTGTCGGGAGCGCGGCGCTTGGGCAAATTGCCAGAAATTCCAACGCAAGCAGGAAGTTGTAAGCAAGTCTCCAGCGAGAGCGCGACTCCAGAGCGCCGGGAGAGCGATTCCTGAATTAATTGTAAGGAGGTCCCAAGCGAGAGCGCCATTCCTTAATAAAATGCGAGGAAGTCTCGGGCGGGAGCGGGGGTCAAGGCTAAATTTGTGAGGAAGTCTCAGGCGGGAGCCGTTGTTGTTGTAACCCGGGGGCCAGGGGCCCAGTTTGAACAGGAAGACTTTCCCTGTCCAAAAACAGAGTGCGAGCGTCGAGGGGCACACTTTGATTGAGAAAAAACCGTATGCACCGGTGGGGGGGATCAACAATAATTATTCCTCCGACATAAGAATTCAGCAACAACAGCAACAACAACAACAACAACAACAACGACGACAACAACAACAACAACAACAACAACAATCATTTAAGACTGGGGACACTCCGTTCTCACCAGTGCCAGGGTTTTCATAGGAGGCGGGCAATACCCCCACTTTGTGGGGGGGCCGGTTCAAGCTCTACCAAATTTCCAAACGACTCTTCGCCACCACCCACACCCAGCTTCCCGCCCTATGACGTTCGGACACTTCACTTCGTGGCATGCGGACGACCGTGGCTACTATTCAGGGCCCCGCGGCCGACGACGACGGCGTGCGCGCGCGAAGAAAAAACGAATGTGTCCCGCATGGTATTATTTGACAGGGATGATGGCCCTGGCAGGTGCGCAACCGTTGTCGCAGAAGTTCGAAAAAGTTGCTCGCAAAAGCCCGTTTGACAGAAATGTTTAAAAAGTGTTGGGTTTCCTACGAATCCGCAAGAGCGCGCGGGATGAGATTTTGACATTTTTTTGTTGAAAAACCATTGGTTTTTTGATGTTTTTATGTTAAAATCGCTCCGAACACTAAGCTTTTGGAAGGATTTCGTCTTGCGCGCGCGAATGTCCACTTTACCTTATTTTTTGCAAGGGATTCTTGAAATTTGATTATATTAGAACAAGAAATGTCATTTTATAGTGTTTTTTGCAAGGGAAAACGGATTACAACAAAACAACCGGATCTGGATCACACGTTTTACCTGAGGCTTCCTCACGAAAATGATGAAAATGTAGCTGCGGCCTAGGCGGCGCAGGGGGGGCGCGCACCAGGGGGCCCAACAATAATTATTCTTTAGAATAAATAATGTTCAACAACAACAACAACAACAACGCAACAAACCTTATTCTCACCACGAATTCCCTATTCAGACACGCGCCCAGGGACAATGAATGACCGTTCGGCCCCCTCGATCTGACCAGGCTCCCATGATTTGTCACTGAACCGACCTTGCAGACGTGCTCCAGCGGATTTGTGCGCGGATTTCTGCCAATGCACAACCCCGAAACGGCGAGTGAAAAAACGAAGCGAATTTCGCGTGGATTGGTTTTAGTCTTCATTCCTGGCCCAAAGACATCCGTACGGAATTCACGTCGAAATCCGGAACAAAATTCTCCAGGACACTCCGGGGCCACACTGTCGTTTTCCGAACGAAATCCGCTCTGCGATGTTGGCGACATGAAACAGGAGGCAGAGCCCACTGCGGCCAAGATGCAGGAAGAGCCCATCTCAGTGTCGCTGCCCCAGGCTCCCTCGGAACAGGCATCGGGCGTCCAGGACCCAAGAGCGCGGCTCACAAGCGGGCGCAAGATTCGTGTCCGCGGCATCGCGGGCCGGAACCCCTGGCCGCGACCCCGCGGACACGGGACGTTTTTACGCGGACGCCCCGAGCGAGGAACGTATCCTTGCGACCACGTATCCGCGGGATCGCGCCCCATGGGACGCACAGAGACATACGAGCACAACACGTTCTCCTCGGAGGCGCTCGTCCGACCCGATCAATTTGTATAACCCTCTTGTGAATCATCGTTTCCCGAGCGGCACGGCCAGAAAGCGCCCGCCACGCTGCATAGACTACAAGCTTCCTCGGTGCGCGCGTCGCCCCTGAGGGGCCGACACACACACACACACACACACACACAAAAAAAAAAAACACACACACACACACACGCACACACATACACACATAGTGTTAACACGGTCGGTCCGTACCATAAGGATGCGCGAGAGGGATGCAAGGGCCTTGGGCGCCCATTTCGAAGCTGCTCGAGCAGGGCGCGGCCGACGAACGTGGCCAAGGAGGGACCGAGGAGGCAAGGAGGCAAGGGCACCCTTGGCTTACCATGAGGGTCGACTGTGCGCTGGGGTGCCGCCGATCACAGCCCCCGGCCCGCGAGATGGCGCGCATGCGGACATGTTCGCCGCTCGTGGGCACGGTTTCCCCCGGGGCCGTAGGCGACCCGACGAGGAGGAGGAGGAGGAGGAGGAGGAGGAGGAGGAGGAGGAGGAGGAGGGGGAGGGGGAGGGGGAGGAGGAGATGGAGGAGGAGGAGGAGGAGGAGGAGGAGGAGGAGGAGGGAGGAGGAAGAGGAGGTTGAGGGGGAGGAGGAGAAGGAGGGAGGAGGAGGAGGAGGAGTCAACGGTCATGCCCTCGGCTATCGATGTAGAGGCTCTCATCCAAATGCTCGAGTAGGCAAAGCCCCTGGCCCCGATGGCTTCCCTCGGACCTCATGAAGGCTGCCCCCAAGGCCCTCTCCCCGGCGCTCTGCCCGCTCATGTGCAAGATTGCGTGATATGCCAGGGAGCCCTTCGTTTTCGAGCTGGGGGAGGTTGCCTTATTCTCCAAAGGATCGGGCACCCCTTAATTGGCTAAGTCCCAGTGCAACATCATGATGGCGAGTTCGAGCTGCAAACTGTATCATCGTCATATCCGCCATTTAGCGTTGGACTTATTTGGTTTGTGCTTGTGTTCCGAAAACTGCGGAGACGTGGCCCACATGGGCCCTGAGATGGCTCTACATGGCGTACGACTTAACACGTCTGCTTTTGTTGTGCCTAAGTTATCCTCCCTCGTTCTGTCCCTGGATTCGGTGGGCACATTTAACAATGCCATCAAGCAGTCTGTTCCCTCCATGCCAGGCGAGGACTCTAAACTAGAGCAGGCCCTCGAGTCCATTGCCATCCCTGAGGTGCTGAGAGTAGCTGTGCAAGCCCAACTTGAGGCCAGAAAGCCCCTTGATATGCATCTTACCAATGCCCAGCTCATGGCACACTCGCTAGGGAGTCGCAGCGAGGCTCATGTTGGAGGGCGCGCAATGCGCGAGATTTGGTGCTGCCATCAGCTGGCACCAGATCAGGCACAATACTTGCTTCTGACGTGTTCAACCTCGTCTTCCGCTCGGCCCTCGTTAAACTCAGATCGCCACTCGACCCAATGAGTATCAATGTGTCTGACACATTTGGCCCCTCTGAGCTTGTAAGCGCCTCGCCGCAGGATTGGTAGAAGGTGCAACGAGACCTCTCCCTCATTGATGATATGGCGATATGTGTTGCAACCAAGGAAGCGCATCGAGCGCAGAGGATTGCAAGAGCTGTGGCGGAAGCTGTATACGTTGCTGCTCTCTCCCTCCGACTCCGACACAACCCTACGACAAGTAAACTTGTCATTTGCCTGCGAGGTAAGGGCTCCCGCAGTATCCCAGGTTGGCACCCTCTCCCCACTCCCTGCATTCTCCGACTTGGGCCTTTCGCTTCCCTATCGTGGCTGTCCATAGGGTCCTGGGCGCTCGAGTCCCTGCGTCAGGTTCCATGGCCCCTGTGGTCATGGCTCGCACCAACAAAGCTCGTGGAACTCTCGGCCCCATTGAGGCGACGGTTGCCCCCCGTCCCCAGTTGCTGCTGCCGGCCAAGATTGTTTTCTCGGAGGCGCTGGCTTCGTCCGCGCTCTGCTATGCTACGTCTGTTTGGCCGTCGCTTACGGCCCTGCTCCCGCGCAAAATTACCACCACCCACCTGGGTGTGTATCGGGTTGCGCTTCACAGTTCTGGGCTCAACAATGCGGAGTCCAATGCTATGTCTGCTAGGATACGGTTTGAAGTTGAGAGATTACCCCACCATGTGACCATGACTACCATTAGACTCAAGTGCCTCGCTCGTTTGCCTACGCATGCCCCCCATGATCCGAATGCTAATCGGCTCAACCTGGAATGATCCTGCTAACTGGGCCAGCACGTTGAACCTGATAAGAGACCCCTGGACCCCTCCAGAGAAGGCTTTGTTAGGTTTATCAAAGACCATCCTCGGGCTGTTGAAAGCCTCTTGTCGGGGGCCATTGTGCGGGCTAAACCATGTTATGAGAAAATGTTGATGACGCCCACCGTGCCACGTGGGAGCATGACTGGCCAGGGCGGCCAAAGCCGTTCTGCTCGAACCCCCTGGTTTAATTGCTCAAATTTACCAGTGCCCTGCCTGCCCTATCCAGGCGACCACGGAGCATCTGCTCCGCATCCACGTCGGTAAAGTCCATAAGACCTTAGACCCCCCCGCTTGCGATGCGGTGGGTACTCTCTGTCAGGTGCGTTGGACACACTTCTGGAGCGTGCCTCGCTTAGTGCAGCATCTTTGCATGGGCGAGGTCAGAGCGGCGCCCCAAGCCTGATGAGGTTGAAGAGGCCCGACTTCAGGCCAAGGCAACATCGGCGGCCAATCGAGCCAGGGGCAGGCCCGACGCGAACGCCGAGATGCCACCAGCACAATGCTATGGACCACCTGTTGCCGACAGATGGCATATATCCAGGAAACAGCTTAACGAAGCTACCCCTTCTTTGCCTCCTGTCCCCCTTACTCCGCCCCCCTCTGCTCCCTCGTCTTCTCCGCGCCCCCCCCCTGTCGTCCCGCCGTGGATTTGGGGGGCCCTTGCGATGATGGAGCATCCGTCCCACAACACGAGGATCGAGGGAGCTCCTAGCTCATGGCTCTTACCCCAGTTGTGGACCCTCGTTGCTTTGCCGAACGTGCATCTTCGTCATATCCACCAGTGCGAGTTTTGGGCGCCTGTTCTCAAACCAACGTCGATGCTGTGCGTGCACTTAAACGCGGCTCGGCAATACCCTGCTGACAAAATGGATGGTGGTCTTTGCACCCATGGCCGGCCGCATGCGCGTCTGGGGGGAATCGACGAGCATGACATGTGGAAGACAACTCACACCAAATCTGACCTCCCCGCTTTATGCTACTTCCTTGCAGCTGAGGAATGGAAATACGCCCCTTACCCTGGGTTGCAAATGCGTGGTCTGTAAACCTCCTGGGAGACCCCAAAGGCCAGAGAGCCGACAGGACGCCGCGCGACACGCGCGATATTCAGGGTTTACCCTGTCAGCCCACAGGAGGTCCAGCGCGCAACGCCTCGTAAACCAAGGTAGGGGCGTTTGTTTACGCCCCTGGTGCCGCTCGCGTCGTGCAATAAACCAAACGCCGTTTCCATGAGTTGTGCCGTGGTTTCCCTGCCCACGTTCCTTTGGTCGAGTTCGCTCAGGGCTTCGCCCTCCTCTCCTGCGTCGCCCTCGTTTGTCAGGCCGCCACACTTGTGGACTATGGCACAGGATCGGGAATTTCTTATTTTTACGGCTCAGCGAGTATAACCCCAGTGCATCTCTGTACGCATTCGTAGATATCACTTTGTATTTGCGCAATCCTTTTCGCAGGTAGAGGTCATGACGCTGCGGATGTCGTGTGTGGTACCATATACGTATTTGTCCGTAAGATCCTCCACCTCGCTGAATTAATTTTCCCGCTGGCACAGGAGCGCTACGAACCATGCTGGCACTGGCTTCCTGTGACGACGGCTGGGGAATCCCACTGGGCCTTCGACGGTTTACGGCCCCGTTGGGCCCTTACGTTGGTTATGGATTTCATGTGGATTCTCTGTTGCACAACGGCCCGACCTAAATGGGGGGGTCTGCTGCCATGACCAGCAAAAAGGGCCTTCTCTTGTCTGTCCGTGTATCTGCACATGTGATGTGTCTCTCGGCTGCGTAGCTGTTGTGTGGTTTGGTGTGTAAATCCGGTGAAAAGGGGCACCTAGAGGAAGGTTCGACGCGGTCAAGACCGCCTCAAGGCTCGCCGACTTCTGGCAGTACTCTAGGTTTTGCAATGCCCCACGCACGGGGGTGCTCGCGCCATGGGCAGTAACCTACTCTATGCATGGGACTGGGAAAGCTACTATGTCCCAATATCTGTCATTCCCTGCCCTATCTCTCTTCTCTCAGTGCCCATCAGCTGTGAATGATCGCACCCAACTGTTACACGGCCACTCTCTTAACGGAAAGATGAGCCATTCTATGGTGCTGGAGGCGGGCGTGCCTGCTTCTGCTGCTGCATCCATCCTTGCTCACGTCCTGCTGTGCACGCGCTTCGGCCCTCTTGCGCTCATCCGATCCGAACCGAACGAACCGAATAGGAGGTGGAGGAGGAGAAAAGATGGGGAGGGGGGAGGAGGAGGTGGAGGAGGGAGAGGAGGGAACAGGAGGAGGAGGGGGAGGAACAGGAGGAACAGGACATGTTGCAAGCCCAAATAGGCAGAACAAAACCGCGGCGCTCAACAAAGCGCTGGCCAACGTGCCCTGGCCAACCGCCAAAGCGGCCAACGGCCAACACCAAGAGCACACGCGCAAAAAGGGGGAATCACGGACACAAGCGGGGACCTGACCTCCGGCGTCCATTCCTAGACTAACTCCCAATAGCGCCAGAAACGCTGTGGCTTAGGGGGGACATGAAGAGAAACAGAAAAAGCAAACCAAGGACCGCCCTACACCCCGCGCCAAAATGGCGCACGGGGGTTCAGGATCGGCGCCCAAAGGACAATGCACGGAGCGTCGCCCAGCGCCCGCACCCCCACAAACACGGCAACAGTACGCCCGCGGCAAAGAGCACTGCGACCTAGAGGTAGCAGGCGGGAAGCCGCGGGTCCCGCCTCCGTGATCGTCAACGGCGGTTCACCTCAGACCAGGAGGTGCCACTGGGGTCTCCCCGCGCCCAGGCCGCACCTCTTGGCCGGGGTGGCAGGGCACTAAAAGCCCTGGCCTGACAGATGCAACGACGACAGCGGCGGCAGCAGGGCGGGGAGGGGGGGAAGGGCCACTCTCCGGCCCAGGAGCGCAAACAACGTCCACCCTGGAACTTAATCCAGGGCCGTGCCGCATCTCCGAAAGAGGAAGGGGGCGACGGACACGACGACGAAGCGAGACACGAAGGACGAAAACGAACGACCACGAACCTCCCAGAGGGAAGTGCCGCCCTCCGCCCGTTCATTATCGCACCCGCGAGCGGGCGGGATAAGGAGCGTGACATCATCGGACCCACACCGCATTCAGGCGGTGGCACACGGAGCCTAGGCTGCAACGCTTGTCCGCGGTGGCGAGGCATTTGAAAATTGCCTCGGCCTGACGGCTTGAGGAGGAACAGGAGGAGGAGGAGGAGGAGGAGGAGGAGGAGGAGGAGGAGGAGGAGGAGGAGGACGGGTCGCCTAAGCCCTTCGGAGAAACCCTCCACTTCGGGAGGTGGGGCTCGCGACTCCCGCCCCCGGGGAGCCTGTGTCCGCGCTGGCGGCGCGGCGGGACCTGGGGAAGCCAAAATCGGCGGTGGACAAACCTCCCCTTAATGAACCTCCCCTTAGTGAAAACGGCCTGGGACCGAAACCGACGGGACTGGACCCGCAAAAATGACTGCCGCGACGTCCCCTCGCGAACCGAAAACGGCCAATTCGCTAATCGACGTGTCAGGGTAGGAGGTCTGTCCACCCCCGGCACAGAAGAGGAAGCACCGCTTGGACGTCTGAGTTGTCCGGGGTAGACAGCTCGAGTCCGGGGCACCTCCGGCTGGGGCGCCCCCGACGCACGAAGAAGCTCTGACCACACCCAGCCCCGATGATGGGAGGCAGAAGGACGTACTAGTACTAGATGTTTTCCTTGGAGACGTTCGCCAGACCCGAACATTTAGTGAACCGATCTTGTCGTACATCGTTTCCCGAGCGGTGTGGCCAGAAAGCGCCCGCCACCACGCATATACTATAATATTTCTCGGTGCGCGCGTCGCCCCTGGGGGGGCGACGCACACATAATACAAAGTATGTTGGGGTGACGCCGAGATGATGCGGGAGTGGCTGGACGCCCGAACGATCTGGGCTAGCTCCAGTCTGGGGGCATCTCGTGTATACAGTCGAGGCGCTGACCGAAGGAACCCTGAACGAGGAACGAGAGGCCCCTCTTTTCCATAAGCTAATCCTCGACTTCCCATCGAAAACGTAAGGAAAACATTAGGCAAACTGTGGAACAATGAAGGAACACCGAGCCCCTCCCCAACGGAAAGGTTTCTTTCTTCGGCGACCCGACTGTAGGCCCCCGAGGCACGGACCAGGAGCTCCACCTGACCACCACGGCCCTGACCTGGCCATCGCTCGGACGTCCATACCCTGTGTTCATTATGGTTTCGTGCGTGGGTTTTCCGCCAAATGATCAAGGATGCTCCTCGATGATCCTCGCCGAAGGAGAAACAACACATACACATCCGAGCGATGCCAAGTGATGACTCGGGGCTCCGAGGCACTGCTGCTGCCCCCTTCACGAGCAGCGGACGCACGGTGGGGGCAGCGGATGCCCAGACACGCAGCGTCCTGAGCAAAAGTCAGGGCGGAGGCGTTTCTCACTGTGCGGCCTCTGGGAGCCCCGCGCCAGGCTCAGGGGCCGTCTGAAAACGGCTCGGGACGAAGGACTGCCCCCTGGGAAAGGTCGACCGCGGAGTGGCCACCGGTGTCACCGCCGCCCTCATCACGTGAGGCGTCCTCCAGGGTCTGAGGCCCCCTGGGCACATTCCTTGACCAACTCCCCCGCCGTAATGATCTGTAGCCACGCCCTCGCGGGCTGGATTCAGAAGCGCGGTACGCGGCCGCACCGAGAACCTTCGCGTGCCACACTGAAGAACACTCGAGGGCACCACTCCCAGGATGCACAAGAACGTCCGACAAACATGAAGCACATCGCGCTCCTCGCGGGGCATGCACTCAACAGCGCCCCTTATGAAGAAACTCCTGGAGGCCTCACGCGGCAACTCCTCGGATCCACGTCGGATTCACGTCGGGATCACGTCGGACTGCGTCGGATTCATGTCGGATTTACGTCGGACTGACTCTGGAACATCGGGGGTCCGCCCACGACCTTTTTTGAGATGCGGGCGCTGCAACATTCTCGCGCCGGGCGTGCTCGCCCTCGGTGGGCTCTGGCAACGACAGAGCCCTCTTTGAAGTGGTTCCGCTTTGCCTTGTGGATGCCACGACAACGGACACCCTAACAGTCCTATCATTAAATTTGAACTGCGTTTTAAACGTAGGACAAATGTTCTAAACATGTTTTAAACATTACTCATGTTTAACACATGTTTTAGACATCTGGAAATGACTTGGCAATATGCTTCCTCTCCATTAATCGAATTCCACAAGCTTTGCCGTCCCTGCTGCCGTTTTTCTGGCTATGTTGCTGGGGATCTTCTGAACCGGGTCAATCCAGACCCGGGTCCATCAGGCCTTGCAGAGTCCTGCAAGAGCCTGCAAGATCCTGCACCCAAACCTGGGTCGATGCGAAGGATCCTGCAAGATCCTGCAGGATCCCGCACCCAAGCCTGGGTCAATGCGACCCTGGCCCTGCAGAATCCTGCAAGATCTTGCGCTCTGGCTGGCCCCCGTTTGCACTGACCCCGTCTCTTGAGCCCCGAGTTGCCGTTGTTCTGCCGGTTCCGGTTCTAATTCCAATTCCAGAGCAGCTTCTGTTGCTGCTTCTGGCTGTCGTTTGTGAGCGTTTTGTTTCCCCTCCTGAGTAACAATCGTTACCTGGGGGGGAGGGTGGAGCGGAGGGCAACGGTAACGGTGGCCGCGGCGTGCACCCGCCAGGGTGCGTCCGCGCCACCTGCGCATCAATCGCCTGCGTGCACCACAGCATGTAAGGGGGGTCCAGGCCCCCCCCCCAGTGAGATCGTCAGCGTCACCCAGGGAAAGGGGGAGGGGGTTTGGCCCGGGCAACGAGCGTTGTGCTGGGGAGGGAAGACAGAAGCCAACTTTTTGCCCAACGGTTTCTATTCTCAAGAGACCCTTCTCCGGAAACGGTGAAGGAACAGCCCCAACGTCAGCGGGGCCCGCGGAGCCGGGCGTTCTCGCCCGGGGTCAGCACAAATATCGACCTCCACGCCGCAGAACGAGGGGGCCGAGGGCCCCGCCATGAGCCAACGACCTGCCGAGACACGGGCGTCGCACCTTTTTCACGCCGGGCGTCCTCGCCCGTTTCGGGGCCACGGGGTCATCACACATCGGCGATGCATTGGCGATGCGATGCGGCGCGATCCTCCGACCCCCAGCTCGGACCCCATCCTGGGGAGGCCTATAGACTAGCGTCGACTGCCAGGGACCCTGTCTCTGTGCCCCGAGTCTCCAGCCAGACATGCGACGTCCTGATTTTTTTCAGGACGGCGTCCCTTCGGGAGCGGTCAAGAGGGGGGCACCCAAGAGGGGGGGGTGCAAATCATGGCCGGCGGCATGCGCGCGGCCCAGGGGGGGGCCATGGACGTAATGAAAGAAGAGGAGGCGCCATGACATCTGGGGAAATATCATGGCCCACGCCATGATATATCCGACCCCCCCTAGTCATCACCCCCCTCTTTGCCGCCCCTGATCCCTGGAAGTCCCGACCCCTTCCCCGGGACCGGCTGTTCGTCCTGCGTCGTTGCTTGACGGCCCCGAGGCAGGGCGAGGCCCCCCCCCCCGGGGGCCGGAAGTAGCCAGAAACCTCCCGTCCCGATTGTCTTCCGAAGCGATCACGTCTGGGAAGGCTTCCTCCGAGGACCGCGCCCACTGCTTAGCGAGCAGCGCCACCGCGAGCGCCACGCACAGGGCGGCCGCGGTGCCGAGCACGCGGCCCCGGCGCGACGCGCCCGGGCGCGCGCGTCTGGCAGCGGCGGCCGCCAGCAGGCCTCCGTGCTCCGCCTCCTCGAGAGGGGGGCTCAGTGCGATCGACTGCTGTCGGCGGCGAGCGGAGTGAAGGATCCTCCTCCTCCTCCTCTTCCTCCTCCTCTCTTTCCTCCTTCTTGGCATTCGCGCAGGAGTTCGGTGGGCAACTCATGGGAGGCTCCCATGCCATCTTGCTGGCTCCTGCGAGCCGACGCTGATTGATGCCAGTCGGCGCCACTACTCGGCGCTTCATCGACACGAAGCGACGCGAGCCGACGCTAAAACGGCGCTACCTCGTCGACTCCCAAACGCTAATCGACGCTATAGACGAAATTAAAAGGGTATGCGAGGCTCCCATGATTATCTACCAAGCAGAAGGCTCCTGCAAACCACCGCGGTCCCAAGAGAGCCCTGAGAGGGTCCCAGAGGCCTCCATAGCCGCCCCAGGAGGGCCCCAAGCGACAGTAGATCCCCACAGTGGCCCGAAGACAATTCAAAGAAACTCCAAGAGCGTGACGGCATGCTGCTGCACGTCTCTGATCAGGGCAACTGGCCAGGTGTCTGCTTTTGGATGGGCAAATGGGGATACGTATAAGTAGGCCAATGATTGGCATACACGCAGGAAGCTCCTGCAGACCACTGCCGTGCCTGGCCCATGGCCGTCCTTGGCCCTGGCATATACCAATTCATGCGGCAGGTAACCAACAGCGATCACAGGCACCAAGCTACCTCGGAATCGCGAGAAAACCAACCTACAACAGACGAGCCAACACGCAAACCCATGGCCTGTGCAGACCAAACAAATTGCGCCTCTCTGGCAACAGAACAATGTTCACCAGCGAACGTGGCCGGAACCTGCAGAAACACGTGACAAAGCTCAGTGCGTCACCAAGTAAGCTCGCACGTCCAAGGACACTCGCACAACCAGGGGCCAGGGGGGCGTACAAGTGGATGCTAGGCCTGGGCCTATGACAGAAATGTATGCACCCCCCTGGCCGGCACTGTAATATACGAGCGGACACCGCCCGCGGACATGGTGGTGTACATAGAAAGCGTTTTTTGCGGAGCCTGTGCAGTCCCGGAACTACTACACCCTGCGAAATGCTTAAGAAATCATGGGTTAAGAAATTCATAGTCTCAGAACTCGAATAAAAACCAAACAATTCCATTAAAATCTGAAGATTTACATTGAAACGTTAAGAATAATCGAGACTCTGGCAGAAAACTTAGGTTTTCTTAAGCATCGCCTAAGGTGTACTGAGATCCAGCCATCCGCCTCGGACATGGCCCCCCATTCGGACAGGGCGGCGACGCGGGAACCAAGTCGACTGCGAGGCCCAACATGGTCCGCCGACCCCCGCTTGCTGGGGATGCGAAGGCGTGTGCGGTGATTGACTGCACCACCCCCCCTTCCAGAGCACCCCGGGGCCTCAGACATCAAGAGTTCAAGGGTTGAAGGGAAGGGGTGAGGGTCAAAGGGTTGGCCCCCGCTGCTGGAGGGTTGAGGGAAAGGTTGGGGGAAGGGTTGAGGAGATGGCGAAGGGCTGGGGGACGGGTTGAAGGGCTGAGGGAAAGGATTGGGCGAAAGGTTGAAAGGTCGAGGGGAGGGTTGGCGGAAAGGTTGCAGGGTTGAGAGACGGGTTGGAACTGAGGTTCACAAGTTGTAGGAAGGGTCGTAACTACTGGTTTAGGTAAACCCAGGCTGAACCCAAACTCGACATTGATATTGCTATTCTGATACAAAGGATGTAACCTGTATGATCGGATCGTGCGCTGTTGCACCCAAGTGTGTCATTTACGCTGAGGTCCCAGGCTTATGAGGGCGAGACCCTATCACTACACTATGTCATGTTTTATTGCCTCGCTTCGCTCATTACGCCGGCCCATACTGCGCGCCGTTGTCGACTGACCGAGTGGACTTTCGCGGTGCGGAACTGCAGGGGCGGCGTCTGCTTTTATAAGGCTTTGCGTTCGGCATGTGCGGCTTCTTGGTGGCCGCTGGGGGAGTCTTGAACGCGTCGCGGGCCGTCTGGAAGCGTTTTCCCTATGGGGACTCTTTCGGGAGGCCTCTTGGTGGCCTTTTGGGGACTCTTAAACGCGTCGGGTCGTTGGCACGTGCTTGCGTGCTCGGGGGGGCATTTGGGGGGCCTCCTGGGGCCGCTTGGGGGCCTCTTGGGGGCTTCCTAATGTTGGGGGCCTCTTGGGGCCTCTTAGGGGCCTCTTGGGGACTCCTGGGGGCTTCTTAGGGCCGAGGGCTCGAAATGTTGTTTCGTGTTTCCCCCCCCTCCCCCGCGGGACCTTTCTTGGGCCGTTCTTGGGGCATTATTGGGCCGTCTTGGAGGCCTCTTGGGCCGTCTTGGAACCCTCTTGGGCAGTCTTGGGGCCCTCTTGGGGGCCTTGGGCCCTCTTGGGGCGGTCTTGGGGGCCTCTTGGGCCGTCTTGGGGGGTCGGGAAGCCGAAGAGGTGGGAACGCCCAAATCTCTCCAAAACCTAAGGACGAGCAATGATTGTTGTCTCTTGGGGCCGCCCGGGGGCCATCTTGGGCGTCTTGGAGCGATCTTTTCTGGCATCTCGGAGCTCTCTTGTATCATCTTGAGGGGCTCTTGGCGGCCTCTTGGCCTTTTTGGGGCTCTCTGGACGGCCTCGAGGGCGGCGCCCAGGAGGAAAAGCATCTCTGACCCGAGTCGCCCGGGACCTGCCTGGGGTACTTTTCGTCTGGGGACCCCCAGGGGCCGCCCCGCGCGCGCGAAGTAGAATGACTGTAAAGCGGTTAAGAGCGGTTACCTGAGATCTTAGCACGCCTCTGGCCCGTTGGGCTGGCGAATTCAGGGGCAAGGCCGGGTGAAACCCCATCGATAATGATGGGGGTTGGCGGGGGAGGTGGAGCCACTGAAACAGAGAGGCAGCAACGCCCCGACGGTATGGGTCGGGGGAGGGGCCGCAGCGCACCATGAAGCTGAATGAATTGTGGGGACGATTGGAGCGCCGATCCCAACTGAATCGTGAAGAATTCTCGAGCTCACTTGTAGCCTGCATGCGCACTGCGAGGAAACCCAAGCTCCTTCCCGACGACACGCGAGGAGGTTTCAGGCGGGCAGGGGGCACGGCTCGTCGGAGGAGCACGGGCCGTCAGGCACGATATCCCCGGACCTTGGAGGTCGACGTCTCCCCGACTCACGTTCGGCGCGGCTCCGGAGGACAGTGGGCAACCCAAGAGGAGGAGCAAAAGGATGAGGAGAAGGGAGAGGGGTACGGGAAGGATATAGGGGAAGATGGTCTCGAGGGGCACACCCCCAACCAGGGCAGTGGGATGGTGGGCCCGAGGTGGAACGATGCTGGGATAGGCTCAGGGCTGGCGGCCCACTGGGGTTTTGGATGTCATGACGATGGACACTCTCACAGTCCGATCATTGCATTTAAGATGTGTTAGACATGTCAGAACATGTTCTACACAAGTTTCAAACATGTTTTTTTACATGTCTGAAGCATGTTTAACACATGCTTGAGACATCTGGAAACTACTTGGCAACATGCCTCCTCTCCATGGATCGTCCTCCACAACACTGGGGCTCCTCCACGCTGGCCGCCGCAGGGCTCCCCGCCGCCACGAGCAGGGCCTCGGGGCACAGCGGTTCGGCCATGCCCTCCTCCGCGGCAGCCAGCGGGCCGCACTCCGGAGCGCGCGCCATGGCGGCCGTGGGCAGCTCCAGCGGCGCGCCGCGGGGGGTCGGCCTGGGCCTCGAGCCTCGAGGTGTTGTCGGGCGGCCTCGTGCCCTCGGCGGCTTTCGAGCCTCGGGGAGTGTGTTCCAGCGGCTGCGCCGCGCCGAGAGCGCTCCGGGGGTGCCCAGATCTCCTCACGCCTTTTGAGGCGCGCCCTTTGGTTTCGGAGGAGGCTCTGGAGGCCTCTCAGCAGGCCAAAGGCCTCCTGAGCCCTCTGGGAAGAAGGCCCGTTCCCTCCTCGCCGTCGTTCGGACGTCCATACCCCGTGCATCTGTCGGCATCAAACATTCACTTTTTCTTGGGGATGAGCCAAGCTGCTCCTCGGTGGTCCGATGCCAGGCATCTGCCTTTCCTTCTGGGCGCGCCGCCGGCAGTCGGGCGCCAGGTGTGGCTGGGCGAATCTGGGGCCGGGATCGGTGTGCGGCAAGCTCGTGTCGTGGCGCCCCCGGCGTTGGTTTCTGACACAGCGTGGCTCTAAGACGAAGCCAGGACGAGGACGACATCGGATTGGGGTACATCGAGATTCTCTAGAATATGGCGGCTCCAGCTCTGGAGGATGTGTCGGGTGCCGCGGCCTTCTCAGACCGCTCGGGCCGGAACGCTCTGGAACTTCTGTATCCTCGTCCTAGCCCCGTCCGAGGCGCGTTCATCCTTGAGATATTGGCAGGTTTTCGATCGGCAGATTGTTCCAGTCAGGCCAGTGCTGGACATTGGAAGCGCTCACCCTCGAAAGCCCGCGCAGGGGTCGCCGCCGCGTCGACACGACACGACCCGAACGAATGCGCCGTCCCGCCCTGGTCTGGACCTGGAAGCCCCAGTAGTTACGCACGAGCTATCTGAAGGGGCCCCAGGACACACAAATACATACACACAAATAAAAATATTCCCCATATTTTCCTATATTTTCTGGGTTTCTGTCTTCCCCCCCACTTCCCATATTTTCCCATACTTTCTGGGGAATCGAGGATTCATTGTGTCTGTGTGTTTTTTCCTCTCCTGACTATCGGAGGTCCGCGCGGGTTCCTCCGGGCACCCCTCCCCGCGCATATACCCCTTCCTGCCCGAGCGCGCGGAGAGCGCCGGACGTTGCTCCAGGGGCGTCGCCCCGCGTGGGAGGGGAGCGGGAGGGGGGGAACGTACGGGGGGGCCAGCTCAGGAAGGGAAAGTACGAGGGGGGGAACGTACGGGAGGGGGGGAACGTACGGGGGGAACCTACGAGGGGGGGAACGTACGGGGGGAACGTACGAGGGGGGACGTACGGCAGGTTCGTGTCGTGCCGACCCCAGCGTTGGTTTTTGACACCGCAGGGATCGTTCAACCTTGAACGATCGGCCGCTGCCGCGACGTCCGATCGTTCACCATCGATCGATTCTGGGTCGCCGGCGGCGTTCAATCTTGAACGCCCGCGCTGGGGTCGCCGCTGGTCGACACGACGCAAACCTGCCGTACGGGGGGGCCAGCTCAGGAAGGGAAGGCATCGACCTCGACTTGGCGATGCATGGCCGACAGCTCGGCGACGAGCCCCCCCGAGGGCGAATTCCGCAGCTCCCAGGCGGGAGAGGGCCTCCCCGCACCTCGATGGGCTCGGGGGCGCGCGAACATGGACCAGCGATCCATGGACTTGGCGCAGGGTCACCAAATCCATGGATCGGGGGAGGCGCCCTCCCCACAATGCGGCAGGTGCCGCCTCGTTCGGCGGCGGAAATCCGCGGTTTCCGATTGAAACGGGACCCGTCGCTAATCCACGCCTCCTGACTCCATCTTTGCGATCGCCTGATCTATGGGCGATGAACGAGCGACTGGGGGTCGTCGGTGCCCCCCCAACCTGTTGCCGATGAGGGAAGAGTTCGGTCGGGCGCGTCCCCCTACAGGCGGATCTTGGACGAAACATTGAAAATAGCCAAAGCATAATCAAACCTTTTGTATATAAACAGACACTCAAACAATCGTCCCCGGATGTTTTTTGACTCATTATGAAAATTTGACCAGGGACCGACCGTCCCGGCATTCCTATACGCCTACCACGACATGTTGTTGGAACCCAGGAATGTTCGTTCCACGGACACAACAAAACAATGTTGTTAGAACATGAGCCCGACGCGCTAAAACAAGACAGCCCCAGCCAGACACGTTCTGATTGCATTTCGTGGAACCACAAAAGTTTCTTAGAACATTGCTCGGCAGGCCCATTAGGCACGCCAGGACGTTTCGCCACTGCTTGAGATTTTCTCCCTGTAGAGGGGCGTGCCAGTCCTGAGGGAAGAAAACCGACGCCGACTCGAGGAACCCGCGCGGGCCCCCCAGCGCGCGAGCGCCTGCCACTCTCGTCCTCGGTCCTCTCGGGGGGCGGCGCCTGGGGCCCCATCCTGTCGGGCGCGGCCAGCGAGGGGGGCGTCCAAGGTGCTGGGCCTGCTTTCCACCTCCACCACCACCACCATCACCACCACCACCACCACCACCACCACCACCACCACCACCACCACCACCACCACCACCACCACCACCACCACCACCACAAGTTTGACGGGGATGGGGAATTCACTTTCATGGCGGTCGAAGAGAGCTCCTGCAACCATGCGCACCTTCCCTGCCCCTCCCACCCGGCAAGGACCTTGGTGGGAGGGGGGGGATCATTAGGGAAAGGGTGAAAGAAAAAGAAGACGTGAGAGCGGGGGTAAACATCTGGAACAGCTGCGGTGGAGAGGAAAGCGGGGCGTTCGGTCGAAGCGTCGTGGCACCTTCGAGCGAGTTCGTCCCCGTACAGCGCCCATCCTCCACCATCACGTCCCCCCACCCAGCCCCCGCCCTTTATTCTGTCACGCGGTAGCCGCGTCGGCGAGGTGAACTAACAACAAAAACGCCTGGCAGTGCGGCGCGGCGAAGCAGAAGCAAGCCTGACCCCCCCCCCTGATCTTCTCCGCCTCCATAGTCCATCCCCGCCCTGATGGCGCTGGGTGCAAAGGGCGGCGCCAACAGGTCCCCGGCTCCAACACTCAAGAGACGCTTTGCTCAACGCGGCCCACGTGGGCGAGGTCCTCCACCAGCTCCGAAACCTTGTCAAACCCCGCGCCAGGGGGCAGGACCCGCCAGCAGTGTCTGAACACTTCGCGGGCGCCTCTCTGGTGGCCCTGCCGCAGAAGGACGGATGCTGCAGCGCCTCGTCGTCAAGTGCCTGTGCCACGAGGTAGCCGACGCCGCGCGCGACCCTCCAGATCGGAGTCGCGGCCCCTGGCGGCGCTGAGGCGGCGGCGCCTTGCGCGCGCCAGTGGTGGACCCGCCACCCCGGGGACCGGTGGGAGGTGTTTGTGAAGCTGGACTTGTCCAACGCCTGCAACGCCCTGGGCAAGCAGGCTCTGCTCCGCCCAGTCCACGAAGAGTTCTTCTGCCTGGCGCCCTGGGCCGACTTGCGTCACTCCCGCCCGTCAACTCTCGTCCTGGGCAAGCCGGCAGTCCGCTCCGAGAGCGGGGTGCAGCAGGGCGACCCCCTGGGGTCCTCGCTGTTTCCCCTTGCCGTGCAGCGCGCCGCCGAGGCCGCCCTCCGCGCGCCGCGCCGCGGCGCCGACGGCGCCGTCGATCTGAGCTTCTTCTACTTTGACGACGGCTGTCTCGCGAGCGACGCCACGGCTGTCGCGCGCCCCCTCCACTTGCTCGTGGCCGACCTCGCCGCGGTGGGCCTCCAGCTGAGCACGGGCCCGGGCAAGTGCGAAGTGGTCTCCACTGGCGGAGACGCATCCGACGTGTCTCTGGTCGGCTTCCCGCTGGGCTTCCGCCTCCGCACCGATCGCAACTTCGAGCTGCTCGGCGCGCCAGTGGGATACGCGGCTTTCTGCGCGGAGCACGGCAAGCAGCTGGTCGCGTGCGCCACCTCTCTGCTGGAAGCTCTGGGGGAGCTAGAAAAAACGAAGGTCGCATTGCACCACCTGCGCCAGCGCGCCTCCTTCTGCAAGCTGGGCTACCCCGCGCGCGTGGTGCCGCCCACCGCGCACGCCGCTTCCCCGCTGGCCATGGGCGACGCTGTCTGGGCCTGCCTTGAGCAACTGATCGGCTGCTCGCCCTCCGACGCCTCCTGTCGGCCGGCTCAGCTCGAGCTCAACTTCGGAGCACTTGGCCTACGCTCTGCGCCGCGAAGCATGCAGCCGCCGCAGACACCGCTTCCTGAGCGAAGGGCGCCGACCCCTGTCGGCAGCACTACCCTGGCTACTCCAAAAGCGCTGGCCGCGACGGGGGTAGCCTGGCGGGTGCGGTGCAGGCCCGCAGCGCAGTCGTGCAGGACGCACACTGGGGTGGTGTTCGACAGCGCGCAGCACGGCAACCAGAAGGCCCTCTCCGACGCGGTGGATATCGCCAAACTCGACGGGATCCCGGCGGGCGCCATCCCTTGCCGGCCAGGCGCACCTCTCCTGGCGCAGGTCCCGGGCGGTGCCGCTTGACGGCAGGCGCCGTCCTGCACGGCCACCGGCGCCGCATTCCCGCGGGGCCTCATACAGGTCGGCGTGCAGACGCGGTTGTGAGTCCAGCTCCTGCAGGAGGACTGATTCTGCCAAGCCTGTGGCGATGTGATGGGCGTTTTCAGCGACCGCGCCGTGGTCTGCGCACGCCGCTGCGACCGGACCAACCGCCGCAACGCACTGAGCAACCAGGCCTCCTTCGACATCCTGGCCGCGGGCCACGCTGGGGCGGAGTTGGAGCGCCCTGGGTTGCCACCCCCACGCCCCGCCGGGGAGGCCACCCACAGGGGCGAGCAGGGCAGGCCCCATATGGGCGACAACGGCCGCCGCCCTGCCGAGGCCCAATTGCCGCGGTGGCGCAACGGCGCGGTGGCCGCCTGGAACTTTGCCGCCACGTCAAACTTGCGCGCCGATCTCCTCGCCGCGTCGGCCGCTTCGTCAAGCGCGTCGACGGAGCGGAACGAGGAGTTCAAAAGGCAGCGCCAAGACACCACGCGGCCCTGTGCGGCATAAGGCTTCACCCTCATCTCCATGGTGGTGGAGGCCCACGGCGGCGGGCGGGACCGCGAGACACGCGAGGCCTTCGGGGCCATGGCCATGCAGGTGACTGACGCCACGGGGGGACACGCCGCGCTGGTTGCCGACCAACACGCCCGGAGACTTTCCGCCAGACGCAGTCTGGAGGGGCGGGGGTCACAGCAGGCCGACTGGCCGCGGCCACGGCTGCCTCCATGTGAGGTGCCCCCAGCGTTGCCCAGCACCCCCCGTCCACCCCCCGCCGTTGCCATGCAACTCGGGCGCCCCCCGCCAAGACGCAACTTGCTGGGCGCTGGGCTCGGCCGGCCACCCCGCCCAGGTGCCCGCCGTGCACGGGTTCGTAGCCTCGTCGCGGGTGGCTCTTCTCTCCCAGCCCCTGGCCCGGCTTGTTTGATTGCGGCTGCTTCCCCTCCCCTCCTCCTTGTCCTCCTCCTCCCTCCCCTCTTGAGTGTTGCTTCCCTCCTTTTCCTGTCCTCCTGCTCTGTGCCTGCTGACTCCGCCTGGCTCCTCTTCTGCATGCCCGCCCGCCCCGCAGGCTGGGCGTTCGTTGTCGTCTGACTGCTTCTCCCCTCCTCGTCCCCTTCCGCCAGGCTGCACAGCCTGCCCGGGACAAACGCGACAGCATGTAGGGCTTCGGCAGGAGGACCTGTAGAGGCTCCAGCGGCTCAGGCAGCAATAGCCGAGGGCCCTGATCCCAGCCTTGCCGAAGACTGCGGATCCAGGATCTCACGGGATTGCTGGGTCCATCTTGAAGCTCCCCAGGGCGGACAGGGGGCACCAAGAGGCCTCGAGAAGGCCTCACACATCCTAGAAATATCCTCGACGCAGGAACCTGCCAGTCTGGAATAGGTCTGGGATTTTCGGCGGCCTCTCCGAGGCCTCCACGGGCCTCCAGGACCCCCAGGAAGCGCCCCATCCACCCCACGCTCGGCTGGACGGTTTCCCCTGGGGCCGTGGGCAACCCGAGGAGGGGAGGGCGAGGAGGAGGAGGAGGGCGAGGAGGAGGAAGGGGGAGGAGGAGGAGGAGGAGGAGGAGGAGGAGGAGGAGGAGGAGGAGGAGGAGGAGGAGGAGGAGGAGGAGGAGGAGGAGGAGGAGGAGGAGGAGAGAGAGGAGGATGACGGGTCGCCTATAAGCCCTTTGGAGAAACCCTTCACGTTCGGCAGGCGAGGGATCCCCAACGGGGGGGAGGGGAACGAGACAGCCGAGAGCACACCAGGACCCATCAGACAAGCGGGCCGATGGTCGAGCGCCCAGCCCGACCCAAGGCCGGGCCACCCGCCCAGCGCCCCCCCCCCCCAAGTCTCCGCCTCCGAGGGAGGGGAAGGTAAGGGGGAGGGAAGAAGGAGGGCAAGGGGGGGAGGGAAGGGGGGGAGGGCAAGGGGGTGCGAAGAAGGAAGGAGGGAAGGGGGGAGGGCAGGGGGGAGGGAAGGAGGAGGGGTGGAGGCTGGAGACAACTTCGATCCGCAAGTGCCGATCGCCCCCTTCGGCGGGTGCAGCGGGGCAGTCGACGGGGGGCTGGATCCTGCCAGCACGCGCCAGAGCGACGCCAGAGCAAGCCCGCCCCCCGGAGAAAAGCTACCGGGAGGGCTTGTGAATCGAGGATCGCCTTGGATAGCTGGGTCTCTCCTGGAGCCCTCAATAGAACCGAAGACGCCTTCGGGCCCCCAGGACGCTCCCCAGGGCATTTCGGAGGCTCCAGGAAGCACCGAGGGCCCCCCAAATAAATCGTAGCAAAGTCCCAGGCGCGGCAACCTGCTAGTCTGGGAGTTGTCTGGGATGTTTGGTGCTTCCCGAGGCCCCCGCACAAGACTCCAGGAAGCCCCAGGAACCGTCCCAGGTGGCCCGAGGGAGGCTTCCAGGAGGCTGCAGCCCCATCCTCCTCCACGCACGGCAGGCGTCAACGCTCCAGGGGGGGGGGGCCGAGAGAGGGGGACAAGGACAACCGAGGGGCAGGGGGAGAGGACGTGGGGGAAAGAGGGGGACCACAGGGAGGGAAGGCTGGGAGCGGGAGGAGCGGGAGGAGCAGGGAGATGGGCGTCGCCAAGAACCCCCCGGACGCTCGACGCCAGGCCACGTCGCTGGGAGGCAAGAGTTCCGACGGCCAGACGGGGACAGCACGACGGCGTCGGCGGCGACGGCGACGACGACGGCCAAGACAGCAGACGACGGCACAACAGCAGCGACAGCAGCGATCCACAGACGGCGGCGGCGGCGCAGGAGGCCCCAACGAAGGAACTGCGGAAAGAGATGCGGGGGAACCTCGGCCCAGCCTGGCCCGGCCCAGCCCTGTCCGTCGAAAACAAGGAGGGAGGGAGGAAGGGAGGGAGGGAGGGGAGTGTGGGGGGGAAGGTAAGTATGATGGGTGCTGTGTCTGTTGGCGGTATTGGCCTGTGCGGCGTGGACGCCCGACTGAGCTCAGAGAATGCTGCGAAAACTCGTCCTCGTTGTCCTCCCTCCCCCCTCCTGGCGGCTCGGGGGCGGTCGGCACTTGGCATCCGCCCAGGCTCGGAAGAGATCTTATGGCAAATCGCTCTTGGGACTGGCGTCGCCACCTTTCGTGGCACGCCGTCGGCCCCTGGAGGGTGGGAGAAAGGAGGGAGACAGGGAGACAGAGGAAGAGGAAGATGGTATGACAGATCGCTGATCGCTCTTCGGGTTGGCGTCGCCACCATTCGTGGTACGCCGTCGGCTCATGGAGGGGTGGGGTAGTGACTACCTACCAGACCACCCCAACCCAACCCGAAGACCCGAATTTCGGGTTGGGGGGGGTACGGGTCCCAGTTGTGCTTTCTCAAAATGATCCCCGACCCCCCCCCCACAAGGAATGGAGGGCAAAGTGAAGCCGTTTGGTTGGGTTGGGGTGGCCTGGTAGGTGGTGAGAAAGAAGGAAGACAGGGAGGAAGAGGAAGAATCAGGGCAGCCCATGACCTCTCGAAAGTTGAGAGAGCCGTCCGTGGGCTAAGCGTGGTGGTCACCGCCAGGCCGCCCGCGCAACCCGAGACACTTCCGCGCACGCGAGGCCTCGCCATGTCTCGTGCTTCTTCTCGCGATTACCATGCTGAATCGTCGCAGGTCAAACAAGCAATGTGCAGTTTGGGTTATGTTTGCGGCTCGAGCACTTAGAATACCACCTGCCCTTGCGCATGATTTGCCAGGTAATTCAGCAAAACACCTGCCCATCAAGCAAACAATGTCTGTCTTAGTAAACACGCAAGAATAAACGCACCGAGCCTTGGCACTCATCCGCGTAAATGTGACTCTCGTGCAGATGGTCACACAAGTCTTCAACTGTTACCATATATGCCATCTCTCACTTCATTAATGGTGGTGTGACCGCCGCCTGCGCATCGCCCGCCAGAATGTTACGCAATTGCCCCAACAAATTCTCGACTATGCGATATTTGTCAAGCGTATCCGGGTCTGGACTCCAATGGTTTCCATGCTCGCCACATTGATACTCATTCAAGTGTCGTTGGCACTCAGTCAGATGTTGTCGGTACTCAGTCAGATGTCGTTGGCCATTCGTCAGGTGCTGTAGGCACTCCACGGGATCAAGTTGGCACCCAGTCAGGTGCTGTAGGCTGTCAACTAGACAGCGTTGGCTCTCAGCCAGGTGTTGTTGGCACTCAGTCAGATTGCGTTGGCATCCAATTTGAAAGCTGCATTGCGTCAGAACGCCAACGTCACTCAACCAGGTACCCTCGGCGGGCCCCCAACTGGCACTCGGTCTGACGAAACAATTGGCACTGAATCGGCTACCGTTGACTCGCCTTCGGCCAATACACCTTGTGAGGTGGAGGCTGACGCAAGCTGCTCGCCAAGACAGGGAGCGCCTCGGCACAACTTTGCAAAAAATGCCCGTGGCACGCAACCTGGACATCACAACACATGGCACCGAATCCGTTGAAGCAGTACACGCCGTATTACGGGAGTGGCAGGATAAACAAATTCAGTCAGAAGTGGCTGGCAATCATGCAGATGCCATTGGGACTCTATCAGATGGAGCTGGCACTCAGTCAGATGCTGCTGGCACAAGTTCAGATGTTGTTGGCACTGAGTCTGATGTCGTTGGCAGTCAGGTAATTGTCGTTGGCCTTCACTCAGGTCACGTTGACACTCAATCAGGTGTCAGTGGCACTCATTCAGATGTCATTGGCACTGCATGAGAAGCTGCTGGCGTGCAAAACACAAAGGACAGCGGAGAGCATCAGGGACATCAAGAGGAGGTCGACTTGGGCTCGAGTGATCGCGATGATGGGCTATCACATATCACGCCTGCGCGATGCCTTGATGACCAAGTGGAGGCAATCATCATACTCATAGAAGAATGTGGCAAAGCAGATTTGCTTCAATTACAGAACCATTGTGCGTCACGACCCCACGGGGCTGATATCGACGGACATTTCTATAACACCGAAGCCATACGCCCAGCACTGCACGTTGCCCAACACAGTGACCACGGCTGATTGACCCGATCTACAAACACATCAATGAGAATCTGCGTTCCAGACCTCTTCCTCTTCTTCATCCCTTCTGGCTCCTCCATCTCCGCCGTCCCCTTCCCGTAGTCCTCTCGGCGCGCAGTTGGCGCGTCGGGTCGAGGGGCCTGCTGGCCATAACACGCAGGAAAGAATCGCGCAGAATCTCGATTGCACCGTCTTTGTCTTCCACTCGAGCACCCGTCCCGCACCCTCGGAGCGTGCGGGCCTCACCTCCCCCCCCCTCGGGGGCCGCCCCGCGCAGCTTGCTGGGGAGGCGCTCTTGCATAAGGCGTCCGCCTCGGTGGCTGCCCGTGCTTGGCTCTTCGCGTCCTGCGGCTGGGTACTGCGCCTGCTCGCTCTTGGCTGTTCCGTGTCGTTGCTGTTCGCTGATGGACCGTGCTCGTGTGCTTTCGTCATGTGTTTCTGTTATCTTCTGCTGCGTGTAAGCTGCCGCCTCAGCACACGGGACCCGAATGTGTGCACTCACGGATGCTACTACGATGTACTTCACAAGGGGTGGAGGAAGAGGTATATCAGGTGGTGGTGGTGGTGGACCGTTCACCTTGATGTCGCAGTACATGCTCGAGCGCAGCGGAGCCCGACACAAACAGAAGCTGAATGTAGCACCCGCTCCTCGGTCCGCCTCTAATTTCCTGGCACGTGAAGCACGTGGCCATCAAGACAAACTATGGAGTCGGCATCTCCCAGTTGCTTTGCGCGCGTGGGAGGCAGCTTGTGTCTGCCACCAGTCGTGGCACCTTGGGCGTAGCAGAGATCTACATGGGCTGGGATTTCAAAGGCGGGCAATGTACCACTGGAGCTCTTAAGTTACACTCGCTGTGGATTCCTCAGGCTGAAAAGATGGACTCCCAACAGAGGGGGAGGTCTGGAGTAGGAGGAGGAGACGGCATTCAGTGCGAGTGCCTGGTTGCTTTCTCTGCGACGTGCTGTGGACCGATCACCTTGATGTTGCAGTGCATGCTCGAGCGAATCGGCGCTCGACACGAACAACGGCTCAGTGTAGCCCCGCTCCTCGGCCGTAGTGGAGGACCCCTAAGGCACGTGGCCACCAGGGCAAATCATCATGAGCCGGCATCTCTCAGTTGAGCGTGTATGGGAGGCCGCTTCCTCCTGTCACCAGTTGTGGTGCCCGAGGTATTGAGAGGCAGGTGTGGAAGAGATGTGGATGAGGGGAGGGCAGATGATGGAAGGAGGACGTGCGAGTCGACCGCTGAGCGCGTGTTGACTGCCAGAGCTATGCTTCATCGAACTCCTGAGCAGTATGCTGATCATCACCTTGATGTCGAACGAGGCTGAATGTAGCCCCGCTCCTCGGTCCGCTGCGCCTCCATGTTTCTGGTACGTGAGGCCATTGGCCACCAAGTCGGACTATGGAGTCAGCATCTCTGAAGTGATCTGCGTGCATGGGAGGACGTTTCTTTCTGCCACCAGTCGTGGTACCCTAGGCGCGGCGGGGGAGGTATGGAGTAGAAGATATAGGTGTTGTGGGGAGGAGCGCTCCCAGCGTAGGTGGGTCACACAGGCCAACATGCACCTGATTGTTCAACGCACCTGTTAGGGCATCGTATCTTTCGCTCTGCACTGAGCGACTGGTAGTCGCGGACTGTCTTGGGATACGGGCTGGGGGTGGGAGGTAGTGAGGTGGTGGAGGAGACCATCATCATTACCGGTATAATCCACAGGCCAGCCGTTGGCACGGCGAACCTACTGCATTCTTGCCCGCTACTTGTCGCACAAGCTTCGTGCTAGACGCGAGAAAAGACTGCGAAACGCACGCGGGTCCCGGGACCGAGAGAACCTGGGTAGGATCCCTTCAGCATCGCCGCGCGCGCCTGCAACGCCTCAGGCCAGCCAGTCCAGCCTGTGCCTGCCTCGCTTTCATGTTTCACCTTTTTTTGCTCAGTACTGCCAACCTCGACTAAAAATGGTGGGAAAGGGGGCTGATGATGAGATGGCGGAGGAGGAGAAGGGGGAGGAGGAGGTTCCGTGCTTCCCCTGTGCCGGCAGCACACTCTGGGATCTATACTTTTCCCATTGTTCTAGAACTTCGAGGCGCCCTCCTTCCTTCCGCACAACTGCAGGGCACAGGCCTGCCGATGTTTTTCCAAAACTGACGCCGCAATGTTGCTCTTCAGTATGGTCAACATCAAACATGAGTCAAGGCCCTATTCTTCTGCCCGCCTTTCCTGGCGGCGGCTGGCTGCACGGCGGCAGTGGACGAGTCGGCAGAAGGCAAGAGGCGGGAGGAGCCATGAAGAGGAGGCAGGGGCAGGAAGAGATGAACAGGAGGAGAACAAGAGTACAGTGGAGGCCAGTCCACATGAAACCTTCCACAAGAAAGCCAACCCTGAGACCCCAGGACGTCCATCCATTTTTGACGCGGGGACGTCAAGCTTTCCGCGGCAAAACCAACGAAACCCAAGAAACCCAGGGCACCCTGGAGGCAAGCAGGGTGTTTCTAGGCATGGTCCCCCACTGTAGACGGACGAGGTTGGAGGAGAAAGAAAGAACCTGGAGATTCCCAGACGAACTGGCAAGATTGCCATGCTGGGCCCTGCCGTCGGAGAAATTGAAAGATTCAGCGCTCTCGCAATTGTTTCCCCCTGCGAAGACCCTGACGGACGAGGGGGCCTCCAATATGGCCGCAATACCGTCTACAGAGGCCCAACGATATCTTTCAAGAAGCCCCCAAGACGGTCCAGGCGGGCCAGGAGGCTCCTGAGACGGCCCACTCGCGGGAGTCGCCACAACGACTCGACTGTGCATAGTCGAAGAAACCCGAAACGCCCGTACTCTCCGCGATCCCGACGTGCACCTCACGAAGCGAGAGGAATCACATAATCCGACACCCGCGCCAAACAAGGACAGAAACTCAACCACGGTACATGGCCGTTCACAATCACGATCGACCAACAAACAACTTTTTTAGAGCGTTGTCCAAAGGCGACCTTCAGCATTCCCTCATGCTATGCTCCCTGAAGTTGCCCCATCAAACACGACAGACGATATAATACGCGGGAAGGGGATGTCTAGCCAGATTCACAAATGTTTTCCAGCCGTCCAATTCACAGTGTTGTTTCAATACGCCCCAGGTTCACAATGTAGCTATCAGCTAGCAGCCTGGCATCCTCCTGAAGTCATGCTCCGCACACAGGGCGGTCAATCCAACGAGTCTGAGCGAACACTCCTCCCCAACTCATCCCCCCCCTTGTCCTCTCGTCGGTTGGCCGTCGCGCCGAAAGCTGGAGGAAAGCAGGCGCGGCACACTCTCCGCCCCCCGACATGCGCGGCACAATGATCAAAGAAATGTGCCGGGCGCCAACCAAGTGAGCCCCAGAAGGCGGAGTGGTCACGGGCCCCTGCTCCCGCGCCCACCTGAAGCCTCCATGAGCAGAGCTGTAGGGTCTGAATCGGTAATGTGCGTCCCGCGTGTGACGCTCCCCCCTCCCCCCAGGAGGAGGAGGAGGAGGAAGAAGAGGAGGAGGAGGAGGAGGAGGAGGAGGAGGGAGGAGGAGGAGGAGGAGGAGGAGGGAGGAGGAGGAGGAGGGAGGAGGAGGAGGAGGGAGGAGGAGGAGGAGGAGGAGGAGGCGGAGGAGGAGGAGGAGGGGAGGAGGAGGAGGGAGGAGGAAGGAGGAGGAGAGAGGAGGAGGAGAAGAAGGGAGGAGGAGGAGGAGGAGGAGGAGGAGGGAGGAGGAGGAGGAGAAGAAGAAGGAGGGAGAGGAGGAGGAGGAGGAGGAGGAGGAGGAGGGAGGAGGAGGGAGGAGAGGAGGAGGAGGAGAGGAGGAGGAGGAGGAGGAGGAGGAGGGAGGGAGGAGGAGAAGGGAGGATGAGGAGGAGGAGGAGGAGGAGGAGGAGGAGGGAGGAGGGGGAGGAGGAGGAGGGGGAGGAGGAGGAGTAGGAGGACGAGGAGGGAGAGGAGGAGGAGGAAGAGGAGGAGGAGGATAATGAGGGAGGAGGAGGAGGAGGAAGAGGGATGAGGAGGAGGAGGAGGAGCATGAGGAGAAGGAGGAGGAGGAGGAAAAAAAGGCGCCCCCCCCGGGGTACGCAGACGCTCTCCAACCTTTCCGCTCTGCCTACGCCTATCAAGTGTCATTGCACCGGCCTTGCAGACGTGCTGCAGCGTGTTTCTGCGTGGTTTTCTTCGTGGATTGTTGCCCGAAGCGGCGAGCGAAAGACGAAGTGAATTGCGCGTGGATTCTTTTTGGTCTTCATTCATCCCTGGCCAAAAATCCGCACGACATTCACCTCGAAATCCGGAACGAAATTCTCCAGGACACCCCGGGCCCACCCTAGCGTTTTCCGAACGAAAGCCGCTCTGCGATGTCGGCGCCATGACAAGTGGACAAGAAACTGCTTTCTCCCCGCGAAGCCCTGCCCCGCTGCAGCACTAGCGATGCCCACGACAATATGAGCTCGACCACAAGAAACCTTCCACAAGAAACACAACCGTGAGACCCCAGGACGTCCACTGTGATTTTTGGTGTGGCAGCGTCACGCCCTCCATGGCAAAACAATCGGCACCCGACAAACCCAGGGCACACTGGAGGCAAGCAGGGTGTTTCTTGGCATGGGTCTCCAGTGTACGCTAAAGCAGTCAAAAACATGTGGCTGCCCACTATGCTAGCTAGGCTGGAAGCCTCTGGAAACATTGCGTAAACAGCCAGCTTGCTACAGTGGTACCTCGGCGACGACGCCGACAACGTCGTCGACGGCGTCTGGAGCATGATCTCCCATGCGTTGTTGGCCCGCCACACGAAGTGAACCAGACACCAGGCAGGGCAGGCAGTAGCTGCGTGAATAAAGAAAACGAAAGAGTGAGGGAGAATTTGTCGAGGCGAGAGAGAGAGAGAGAGAGAGAGAGGAAGAAAGAAAGAAAAAACGAGAGCCATGGAAGTATACGGTCGGGAACTTTTGCTCAGCGTGTCGGTGCAACGGTCCCAACGACACGCTATGCCTGGCGAGCGGACAGCGTGACGCTCCGCTCCGAGGGGGCGGGAGGCTGGGACAATCTCGGGACATTGACGCTCGGGGACTGGCACGTGAATAGCGTGTCGCGCCGACGAGTGGTGGGCCAAAACCAACGAAACGACACGCTATCGAAAAACTCCTGACCATACCTCTGTCCCACAGGTCCAGCCGTGCATGTAAAGACGCAGCCTGAGTTTTGATAAGTGGTAGCGCGCAAGGATGGAAGCACATGTCGAGTCACGAGTCGCCCTCTCTTGAAGCGATACTCGCTGTGGGGGTCCCCTTCAGGAAATAATGTGGGTAGAATACTCGAGAACTCCCAGACAAATCTGGAGGATCACGCCAACAAGGGCTAGCCCCAGCAAGTCAACACCATAGAACATTGTGCATTCGAACGTGTCGCTGCCACTGTACCTGATCGGGCAAGGGCTCAAATGAAGCGAAGACAACTACACCTACGAAAAGGATTGATCAACCAGCAACGGCTTATGCGTGATCAAGTCAAAACGACAAACCGGGCGTTGCTACACGAAGTCCGAGGGGCACTCTGTAGGTGCCGACGCCCAAATACTTATTCCCCCCGACATCTGGAGAAAGTGGGTTATTCGGGGATGGACAAAGACCCCTTAGGTAAAACGTGGTTTAGTGAAAACGACCTCGGGCCCAAACCTGGCGGGCGCAAGCCTGGAATATCACGGCCGCGGCGCCCTCTCGAGAACCGAAAACGGACAATTCACTAATCGACGTGTCAGGGTAGGAGGTCTATCAAACTCCGAGTTGTTGGTCTGCACACGACAGATCAGGGCTGTTGCGCAGAACTCCGACGTCGGGTAGCTCTTCTTCCCTGCGGGGCCCCCGGAGCAGGCGAGTCATCCCGAGTCGTCGCTGGATGGTGCCAGGGTTAAGTCGGGCATGTCCCCCTTCAGGGGGATCTTCGACGAAAAAAACAAAATATTCCAAACTTGTCAAACAATACTCAAACATAAATAATCCCCAGACTATGTTATAACAACTTTTGAATATTCCTCCTGTGGAGGGACGGGCCCGACTTAATGCCAGGGCCTGGCGAATGCCCCAGGCGACCGGAAGCAATGGCATCGGACGCCCAGTTCGAAGCAGTTCGGGCGGAGCGCGGCCAGCGAAAGTAGCGAAGGATGGGCCGAGGAGGCGCAGGATGGACCGAGGAGGCAAGGATGCAAGTGAACCCTTGGGAAGGTTGCCCGAGGAGGCAAGGATGCAAGTGGCGAAAGTGGCGAAGGATGGACCGAGGAGGCAAGGATGCAAGTGAACCCTTGGGAAGGTCGCCCATCCTTACTATGCTGGTTGACTGTATGGTCCTCGGTGGATTTCCCCAGTGGGCCCACGAAGCGCGCGAGGGGCAGGCAATAATGGAGGGGAGGGAGGGGGCATGCGGTCCGTGCCTCGGCGAGATATCTGTGGGGGCAGCAGAACACGTGCGGGGCATGCCGAAATGGTGGAGCCGCATGCAAACCGTGCCACTGGGGGCTCCCCGTGGCACCACGAAGCTTGCAAGGGGTGTGCCGGGGTGTGCCGAAACAGACGCGACGCCTACATGCGAACGTCGCCTCTGGGGCCTTAGGTGGAGCTCTTCGCGGGACCACGACACGCGTGAGGAGGGTGCCGAAACGGGCGTGACGCCCACATGCGAACATCGCCACTGGGGCCGTATGTGGAGCTTCCTCCGGTGCCAGGAAACATGTTCGGGATGTCCCGAAACGCGCGTGACAATCGCATGCGAACGTCGCCAGTGGGGCCGTATGTGGAGACCCTATGGGGCCACGAACCGCGTGAGGGGTGTCCCGAAACGGGCGTGACGCCCACATGCGAACGTCGCCACTGGGGCCCGCGGTGGAGATCCATGGGACCAAGAGGCGCGTTAGGGATGTCCCGAAACGGACGTGGGACGCTCCCTCTGGGGCCTCCGGTGGAGCTCCATGTGGTTCCCTTCCACGAAACGCTTGAGTGGTGTGTCGGAAAAAGCCTGGCACCCACATGCGGAGGCTCCCTCTGGGACCTTCGGTGGATTTCCCTATGAGGCCACGGCACGTGCGGGCGCGACGCCCACATGCAAACGCTCCCTCTGGGGCCTTCGGTGGAGCTCCTGGTGGGGCCACGAAGCGTGTGAATGGTGTACCGAAACTTGCCTGACGCCCACATGCGAACGATCCTTGTGGGGCCTTGCGTGGAGCTCCCTATGGGGCCACGAGACGGATCAGGGATATCCCGAATCGGGCGTGATGCCCACATGCGAAGGCTCCCTCTGGGGCCTTCGGTGGAACTCCCCATGGTGACTCCACGACACGTGTAAAGGGTGTGCGCCGAAACGGGCGTGACGCCCACATGCGAAGGCTCCTTCCGCGGGGCCGCGAGATCTCGAAATGATCTGCGCTGCCCTCCACCCTGGTGGACCTCCCGAGAGTCCACGAAAGTCGCTACAATTGGGCAATTCGCAGCCACCCAAGGCGCCGCGAGGTCTCGCCGGGATGCGCGTACACCTCCTCTCCGCTGGACCTCCCAGGACCCCACGAAAGTGGCGACGGTTGCGCAGTTCGGAGCCACCCAAGGATCAGCGAAGTCTCGTCTGGATGCGCGTACTCCTCCACTCCTCCGTGGCTCCCAGGAGCCGGCGGGAGTGGCGACGGTTACGCAGTTCGCAGCCACCAAGGCAGCTGCGACGTCTCGGCTGGATGCGCGTACTCCCCTACTCCGCCGTGCCTCCCAGGAGCCCTCGATAATGGCGATAGTTGCGCAGCTCGCAGCCCCGCCTGGAGCTGCGAGGTCTCGGCTGGATGCGCGTACCCCCCTACTTCGCAGTGCCTCCCAGGAGCCGACGAGAATGGCGATGTTTGCGGAGTTCGCAGCAACCCAGAGAACTGCGAGGTCTCCGCTGGATGCGCGTACTCCTCTACTCCGCCGTGCCTCCCAGGAGGCGACGAGAATGGCGCCAATTGCACAGTTTGCAGCCTCCCTAGAAACCGCGATTTCTCGGCTGGATGCGCTCCCACAAGGCCACGAGAGTTGCGAAGGTTACGAAATTCGCAGCCTCCCACGGGGGGCCGCGAAGGATTTTTGCGATGCCCAGATGTGCAGATCCCAGCCATCCATGGAGCAGCGCAGGAGGCGGCAGGAGCAGGGATGAGGGAGACGGGAGAAGGTGTGCGACCGCAGTGCTCTGCTCAATACGAGAAACCAACACAGGAGAGTTGGGAAATAATGGCGGAAGGTTTTCGGCCACGTCCGATCATAAGCACAAGCTTAGACATGCACGCGTCGGGGAAGCACACGACGGACAGTTTGCGGCAATGTGCGCTTATAGGCACAGACCGAGGCCATGCTCGCTCCGAGAAATATCACGACGGGCCTATGTTCGTTTGCGCGCACACGCCCAAACATGCTCGCGGCGTGAGAAATCACGACGGACGGTTTTCGGCCATCTGCGCTCACAGGCACAAGCCCAAGCATCGCGTCGTGGAGAAATAACGGGAGATCCTCTTTCATGTTCCCAAGCAGGCACACGCCCAATCATGCCCGCGTCGGATGCTTTTGACCCGGACTTGCTCGCGTCTGATTCAAAAAGATGACGGAAGAACGACGGCAAGTTTCGGGCCATACTCGCTCACAGGCACAGGCCCAGGCATGCTCGCGCCGTTCAAAGGTCACGACGGAATGTGCTCGACCACTCTCGCTCACGGGCACAAGCCCATGCGTGCTCGCGCCGTGAAGACATCACAACGGAACATGTTCGGCCGTGTTCGCGGACGGGCGCCAGCCCAGACAGTACGATGAATAAGACAGTGCGATGAAGTTCCTGCCGTGTCCGCTCACGCGCACAGGCCCAGACAGAGGGCACGACCATGTCAGGCGTTCTGCAGCGATCGCCGGCAGAGACGCGCCCGACCTCTCCGCGCGGCGAGAAAAAGCTCACCATGGAGAAGGCCTCTGGCGTCTTCGGACTCCAGGCGCTCGCGTGTTGCCACGCATCGCCTGTCCCAAACCACTCAGCCAGGAGACTCGGCGTGTGAGGCTGTCCCAAACCCTTCCCCCGGGAGCCTGGACAGGTTGGCTTGGAGGGGGGGGTCCGGACCAAAGGGCTGGGGGGCTCATCCCTGCAAGACACGATCCTGGACGATCTCAAATCGCAGTGACATGGATCTGAGATGGACCCCGACGCCTCAAAATGGCCCAGCTGGGCGGACAAGAGGTGACGGGCCTTTCGAAAACGCAGAAGGCCCCTTGTTGACGCTCCCAACATGTCACCAAGACGCCTCCTGCTCCCCCGCCTCCTGGTCTTCCTCCTTTACCTCCTCTCGTTCCCCCTCCTGCTCCTCGTCCTCCTCTTCCTCTCGCTGGCCGGCGGGACGCTTTGGATGACGTTCGCTCTGGGAACCAGGATCCCCCCAAAGGATCGGCAACGCGGCGTAAACCTTCGAATCAATACGTCGGATGTCTGGGACAAAATCATGGATAAAGGAAAAACGCCGTAAACAATTCACTTTTGGCGCTCCGCGCGGATTTCTTGGAACCACGCTGGGAACCCATCAGCGCGTTCCTGTGAAAATAATCATTCTCGAATGCCAAAACAAAGGCAGGACACGTCGACGAAGTTCCAAAAAGGCGGCGTGACGTTGATGCTGTGTGTATTCTCTCCCTCCTGGGCTGAGGCATGCGCGTGGGGGGAGAGGCTCTCCCCGGCATCAGCGCCCTGGGATATCCAGGAGGGCCTGCGGCATAGTGGATCATAAACGTTCGAAGGTCGGCGCGGACCCTGGATCTCGAGGCCTCCTAGATGGGGTCCGAGCAACTGCGGTCGGAGGATCGCGCCGCATCGCCGATACATCGGCGACGGGATGCAACGGCGATACATCGTCGACGTCGACGATGCATCGGCGACGTCGACGTGAAGCAAATCGGGCTCCGCATCGAGCCGCATCGCCGATGCATCGGGTATGCGGCACGATCCCCCGACCCCATCTACTCTGACACTGTCCGGGAGGCCAGGAGGATCCCCCCTTCCCCGCACGCGGCGCCTGCACGCGGCGCCTGTGGCGCCGCCACTGGCGCGCTCCCGAGCGCGGGGAGACGGGTTCAGCGCCGACCTGAGATCTCCTCGCGGACCTTCGAGACGTTCTGCGTACGTCGTTGCTCGGCTCTCTGGTGACGAGATCCTCGCGGACCTTGGAGACGTTCTGCGTACGCCGTTGTTCGGCTCTCTGGAGACGAGAACCTGCCCGCGGCGGGTTGGCCCCAGGTTGGCCCCGGCAGCACCTCCGCCGCGGCCCCTCCAAGACGAGAGGCTGCCGAGGAGCCCTGCCGGAGCTCCTCGATGCCGCGCACGGGCGCCTGCGGTTCCCGCCCTGCCAGGATCCCAGGATGAAAGTTGTAGCACAGCCTTCTCGGCCAGGCAGGGGCCAGAGCTCGCCGCTGCCGTGACCGAAGGGGCAATTCCTTCTGGTGCTGCACCTGGGGAAACCAAAACGTACCGAGACCGGTTCTCCCCGGACCTCACCTGGGGTGTGCTCTGACCAGGATCTCGAGGCGAATCCAGCGGCGGCGACGAGGGCCTCCCAGGAGGCCCAGACAGGGGAAAACGATGGAAGGGTAGCGGCATGGACACTTTTTCCTCTTCTGGGCACCTGTGACGCAAGAAGAAAAAGCACAGCCTCGTCTCATTGAGCAGGTGCCCGGGGCCCAGCTGCTGCCAGTCGCAGCGGTATCTGCGATGGCGCCTCGCTGTGACCGTCCAGCGCCGATGCCGACGAATGGGCACACACTCTCAGGGCGGCCAAGAGAGGGGGGCGTCCAAGAGGGGGGGGCGCTAATCATGGCCAGCGGCATGTGTGCGGCCCATTGGCGGGGCCAGGGACGTAATGAAGTAAGAAGAGGCGCTGTGAAATCTGGGGAACCATCATGGCCCACGCCATGAGATCCCCCCCCCCAGTCTTATCATGTTCCCATCGTACTAACAGCACCCCCCCTTGAACTAATTTCGAGCACCCAGAAAAGTGTCGAAAGAGTGTCGAAAGAGTGTCGAAGCAGTGTCGGACGAGTGTCTCCCAGGGCCCGACGCGCGAAAACCCTTGAGTTTCGGCACTCTTTTGGTATTCGAAATTCTTTCTGGTGAACAAGGCTAGAATAGGTTGGAACATCATAACCCTGGTCATCACCCCTCTTCGCCGCCCCCGAGACACACACAATTCACAACCGGGGACGGGGACCAGCGGCACAGGCGCCTCCAGCAATGTCTTCCCGAGACGGACCGGGCTGCCGCTGCCAAGGCCCTGGGCGCAGCGGCCACCACACGGCGGCGAGAGTCGGCATCAGGCCCCCGACGCACCGCGGGTGGGGTGCTCCACCTCCCTGTAAGGCCGGCTGCACAGGAGGCCTGTGCGGCATCCCTGCTGCCACCCTGGGCGGCCTCGCCAGAGCCAGACTCGCTGACTACGGAGAAGGTTGGAATGAAACTGTGGAAAAGCATTCGCGCGCGGCGAGAGTGTCCATATCCACGCCCTCGCAGTCTGAACTCGCGTGCGCGAGCCCGTGGATACGCGATCGCACGCACACGTCCCGAGCGGGACATCCGCGAAAAACGCCAACGGCTCAGGGGCCCGACCTGCAAGGTTTGGATACGGATATGCTTCCCGCCCACCAGTCAGGGGAACCTGGATCAGGAGCATCTGTAATGCCATCCGCATATGACACAGAAGACATGAAGACCGAGAGGGCAGATGCAAATGCAATGCTAGAACAAAGTTGCAGATGAACTCGGATGCATGAGCACACCTGTCAGACCTTCTTCACTGTAGCCCCGCGAAAACCCTGCTATTGCCAAGCTCCACTTCAAATCTGGCAGGCAGTGGCAAGTTCGGCACAAGGGCAATGGAATGGCAAGAGCGCAAGAACTGCAAGAACGCCTTTGGCAAGGCTGCGCGAGGTGTCGTCCACGAGGCCCCGTGGATGCTGGGGCTCCTCGACCTCCTACGGGTGGTTTGCGAACCCACCGTGCATGATCTCGTCTGAATGCATTCTCATAACGTGAACCCCAGCGTCCGAATCGATTGACTTGCCAACTACAGGCGGCCATCGATCAAACCGTGCACACTTGCTCGTCAACAGCGCCACCGCTGCCAATCCAGAACGTAAAAGAAATCGGCATGCTGGTGTGCCTCCGTCGAGAAATCGGAGGCCAAATCGGAATCTAAGGCCGACTCGAATCGGAATCGGCAGCCTTCAAAATCGAATCGAATCGAATCGGAATAGTCGAAACGAACGAGTCCCGGAGAAGTGATCGACTGTACCTTTTCGTATTGCGATTTAAATGTCGTTTTGCCCCATCGCCCATCCGAAATATAAATTCGCATCATCCCAACAAGGCCGGCAAAGGTTCCCCCCTTCATCTTCCGCAAAGAAAGTCCCACCATCGCTCTGGGCGTAGGTGGTTTATGGAGGTTCCTCTTCCACCCCCTTCTTTGATGTCGTGGACGGGTGTATCACTGTTCCTTATAGATAGACCCCCCCCCCAGGCGACCGGGGACCAACCCGACACCATGACGACACCATGCCGACCCGTCCCACACCATCCCTACCAATAAACAATACAAGCCGCACTCTGCCTCCACATTTGGAGCATGCGCGGCCAACCCGATGCGGCCCCCGCCCCCGCCATCCCTGTCAAAAAAAAAGCAGCATACACTTTGGGGTGAAGTCTCGAGTCATGCTCGTGAGGCCCGCGAGCAATTTGTATCGTTTTTGACAAGGATGTCACAATATTCCCTGCTGCGCGTAGGGCTACAATCCCGGACCAAAAAAATGGAACACGCACCTCGCGGCTACATCTGGACCATGCGCGGCAATCCCGCGATCGCTGTCAAACAGTTTTTTCGGCGGGGGTGGTGGCGCGTGGCATGCCGTGCGCAGGCCCACCAGACACAATGATGGGCATCAGTTGTCGACAAGGATGGCGGGGGCCGAAATGTTTCCCGATGTGTGCTGTCACGTGCGCATGCGCACCTGACGCACTCTGCACGTGCCCCGACCGCGGCGCACCTGGCGCGGCTGGAGTGTGCGGCGCACGTGGCGCATTCGGAGCACGTGGCGCATCTGGCGCACCAGGCGTGCTTGGCACGCTCGGGCCCCAGGGGTGCCTGGCGCGTGTGGCGCCCCTGGCACGTGTGGCGCACCTGGGGTCGGCTTTGGTTCCCAGTAGCTGTCCATCCAAAGACCACCGTCAAACATGCACAGGCTCGGGTGTTACTTGTGTAGGGAGGGCGGATGGGAGTGAACTAGAAGGCTTGTTTGTGTAGTAGGTTGATCTCTCCCCCTACCCCCTCCCCTGTACCTGGACGGGCGGTGCCGCAACCCATTGGAGCGTCCAAAACGGCCTCGGCGAGGAAACCGGCATCCTTGGTTTTACAAAAAAAAGTGTTGGCCCCATTTTGGCCTCTTGGGGGGGCGACGCTAAAATAAACCCCTCTCTTCTTTCATCGATCTCTTCTAAGATGGGCCAAAAGGCGCCCAGGAGTCCCCAAGAGGTCCCAAGATGGCCCAAAGATGGCCCAAGAGGCCGCCAAGGGGCCCCAGGGAGGCCCCCAAGAGGACCCCAAGCGGCATCAAAAGGCCCCCGAAAAACACCCAAGAGCCCCCCAGGACCGCCAAGCGACCCCCCAGACGTCCCGAGAGGCCACCAACAAACGGCCAAGAGATACCCCAAGAGGCTCTGGAAAAAAGCATCCGCCATCCTCTTTTCGGGTCGGGCGAAAAGGGGGGATAGCAAAGGGGGGGTTTGAGAATCAGCTCACGTAGCTAATTTTCCCGGCGCCTCCCGGCGCCGGGAGCGGCCATGTATCGAGGAATTGGCCCTTCGGTGAGGCCGAAACCAGCTGCATGCAGCAAATTTCGTAACCCCCCCTTTCCCAATCCCCCCCTTTCGCCCGACCCGATCTTTGCTCCCGCACTTCTCTGATCACCTCAACTCGCCTGGGCATCGTTTCTGGAGGGGCTGGCGGGGATATTTGCTTTGCTTCGCGAGAGCGCACCGGAGGGCGCCGGGCGCCGTCGAGGTCGCAGCAAGCAAACTACGAGCTGATTGCGCCAAGGGGCAGGAGGAGGAGGAGGAGGAGGAAGAAGAGGAGGAGGAGGAGGAGTCCTCCTCCTCCTCCTCCTCCTCCTCCTCCTCCTGCGCCGTCAAGGTCGCAGCAAGCAAACTACGAGGAGGGGACAGCGGGGGGATAAACAAACAGGAGGCGGGCCTCGCTGCCGCTCAGAGGAGGGCGCCGTCGACCGGGAAGAACTTCCAGGCGGGCTGAGCTGGTGGGGATACTTTTTTTAGTCAGCGGCCGCGGGCGAGCGCGCCAGCGGCGGGTCCAGTCAAAGCGGGGCACGCAACGACGAGTTCACCTAAAGCGACGGGGCGAAACTGGTGGGGATACTTTTGTGGTCGCGGCCGCGAGACAAGGGTCAGGCGGCGAAGGCAACGTCCACGCCACTGGTGGGGATACTTTTTTGGTTGCCGGCTCCAGGACAAGTGTCAAGAAGCGGGATAAACGGCTGGGGCACAGGCCGCAGATAATTGGCCAAAGCAGCGCGTAAGCCGCAAAGGCGACTGCACGTGCAAGGGACAAAATTACCCTCATTAGAGGTGATGCAAGGGACACGATGACCCTAATTGAGCACACTGGTGGGGAGACGCGAAGCGTCAAGAATTGTCAGAACAGATTTGTGCTTGCCGCTGCTGGCCTAAGCGGGACCCTCGCCTGGCCGTGGGACTGTCAGAAAACGACTCGTGGTAACGCACACCACTCCAGGGTCGGGGGCGTCCAAGAGGAGGGCGTCCACAGGGGGGGGGTCGAGAATCATGGCCAGAGGCACGGTCGCGGCCCAGAGGCCAGGGGATGTGTTGGACAAATAAGAAAGGCGATATCACGATCCTGTCCATGATATCCAGCCACCCTGGTCATCACCCACCTCTTGGCCGTCCCGACATGGGGAAGGTTCGGGACTTCCAGGGGCACCATTTTGAAACAAAAACGCAACATTGGATATCTGGCTTCGTCGTCGCTGTCCAGCCCGATGCCCGATGATCTGGGGCCGAGCAGGTGGACGATGTGCCCAGACCAGGAGGGAGAGAAAGAGAGAGAGAGAGAGGGAGAAAAGAGAAATAGAGAGAGAAAGAAACGAAGGGAAAGGGGACGGAGAACGAAGGAACATTACCACACTGAAACAAAGTTTGACTATTTTCTGAGTCCAAGGGCCAGCGACAGACCCCAGGCCAATCAAAAAGAACAGCAAGACACCGTACTGAAGAAACTCAAGACAATGCATATTAGGCTTCGTCGACGCTGTCAAGGCCCATTATCAACGCCGGCCAGATGAACGATATGCCCAAACCAGCGAGAGAGATAGAGGGAGAGCTAGAGAGAGAGAGAGAGCGGTAAGGTAAGGAAAAGGGGAAATGAGCAGGAGGAGAAGAAATGAAGGAGGTGGACAAACATAAGGCAAATGATAAAGAAAACCGAAGGCACGCACGAACGGGGCAGGGGAATTTGACACATGAACAATACATGGGAACATTATGAGAGGGGGGATCATGAACCGTAGCCAGAGGATCCAAGAGAAGAAATAATGCGACGGGTAAGTACAAAGAAGAAAGGCGCACGAGACAGACGCAGGGAAACGGTGACGGAAGAGGGACACTCATGAGAGCATGGGAAGCGCAAGCAGGCATGGCCATGGAGATCGATGGAATCGTCAACGGGAAGGACAAGCAGATGCACGGCAGCACCACGACATGGATGCAGAACGATGAATATGGCAACGGTGCACGGGAAGTGCTGGCGCGTGCCGACCTGTCTCCCCGGCTGCTTCTGCCGCCCGCCCGGCCCGGACCAGCACTGCCACCTCGCGGGCCCGGGGGGAGCACGTCCACTCCGAGCGCCAGAAGCTGGGGGAAGGCTCTAAAACCGATGATGCGGAGGTATGTCGAGACTGCATCACAAAAGTCAGCGGATGCTCAAACGGAACGGGCCAAACATGCACCCGGGCCCATGAAGGACACCACCAGAGTTGCCGGCCGTATGGGAGCCCGCCCTGGAAAGAAACAGAAAGCTACAAGGCTGCGAGAGGGAGAAACAGCAACGAGACGCTGGAAACACAATGCTGGGCAACTGGCAATTGTCCAGGGCTGGTTCCTCACTCCTCGCCGATTGGCGGATATAGGCAATGTGAAACTGCTTGCCCAATTCTTGCCGATTGGCACTTCTTGCCAACTCTTGCCAGCTGTCGGTGGCCAATTTCCAACTTCGTGCCAATTGGCAACGTCTCTTGGGGGGGACCGCTAATCCCTGGACCTCGCCAGGGGTGCGTTCTGACGAGAACTTCGAGGCTAATCCAGCCGCAGCGACGACGAATCTCCAGGACGTGCAGCCGTATCGGTATCCTTTCCTCCTCTGACTCTGGCAAATGGCAATTGCCAGGAACCGCGGGTGGAAGAGCAACATCCTGGCCGCGGGTGCGGCGCAACGCTGCAACGCTCCGCTCCCTGAAAGCCTTGGTGGCACCCTGCAGCTGCTCCCGCTGGCATCCCTGCAGGGCAACGTTAGGGGAGACAGGCTCAGGGGGAAAACATTGACCTAAAATTAGGTCGGGCATGCCCCCCTACAGGCGGATTTTGGACGGAAAAGAATACATACCCCAACATTTTTTGTTGAAGAAAAGCAAAACTAGAAACATCGTCCCCTGACTATTTTTTGACTATTTTCTGAACATTTCTCCTGTAAGGGGACACGCCCGACTTAAATCTAGAATCGGCGAGCCCGCGATAGCAAATAAGCAGGGTCCTGGGCGGTGTGAGGTACTGGGCCCCTCTCGGCGATCAGTGGGCGATGTGGTGTCGATGCCTTCCCCCCTGAGCCCATCCCCCCTGATGCATGGTTTTGAAGGGGCCCTGGGACACACAAATAAATACACACAAATAAAAAGATTCCCCATATTTTCCTATATTTTCTGGGTTTTTGTCTTCCCCCCACTTCCCATATTTTCCTATATTTTCTGGGGAATCGAGGATTAATTGTGTCTGTGTGTTTCTTTTCCTCCTGAACCACATCGGACAGCTGCCCGGGCCTGCTAAGACCAGGACCGACGAAGACGCCCGAAAACCTCGAGCCTCGAAGCCAAATTCCCCCCTCCTTGGACCCATCCCCCCTAGCGTTGCCCCAGACTGATCTGGAGGCTCGGGCTGGGCGAAAGGGGGGGGGATAGCAAAAGGGGGGGGGGTTGAGAATCCGCTCACGTAGCTGATTTTCCCGGCGCCTCCTGGCGCCTGAGGCGGCCATGTATCGAGGAATGGGCCCCTCGGTGGGGCCGAAACCAGATGCATGCAGCAAATTTCGTACCCCCCCCTTTCCTTATCCCCCTTTCGTTCGGCCCGACCCTAGCGTTGCCCCAGACTGATCTGGAGGCCTCCTAGATGGGGTCCGAGTAGGCGGTGTCGGAAGATCGCGCCGCATCGCCGATGCATCGGCGATGCATCGGCGGCGGTGCATCGGCGACGCTGAGGTGGAGAGGATCGGGCTCCTCATCGAGCCGCATCGCAGATGCATCGGCGAGGCATACGGAGCGATCCTCCGACCTCATCTGCTACGAACCTACCTGGGAGGCCTCTATGGCCCCGGGCAGCTAGCCCCGGCGGCACCCCGCGGCTGCTCTCGCTGGGCACCCCTTAGAACACGCAAAAACAGCATAGACATAAACTGTTTGTAATCCGCGCGTTCTTGGATCTGAGCTGGGCCCCCCTCCCTCGCTCGCGCGCGGAGCGCGCCAGGGGCGGCGCCGGAGGCGCCGCCAGGGTGGCACATGCGCCGATCCAAGAAAACTGCGCGGAGTGCCAAAAAGTTCATGCTTATGCCGTTTGTTCTGACTATCTACCAAACCACCCCAACCCAACCCGAAGACCCGAATTTCGCCCGAATTTCGGGTTCGAGGGGTACGGGCTTCAGGTGCGCTTTTTCAATGTTCCCCGACCCCAACCCCCCACTGGAAATGGAGGGCAAGTCGGGGCCTTCGGGTTTGGTTGGGATGGTTTGGTGGGCGGTGGTGTTCTTCTTCGAGGTTAGCCCCGGTGGCACCCCGCGGCTGCTCTGGCCGGGGGCATCCCGGCGGGGCCCTGCCGGCAGCCGAGCGCCCCGAAGAGGCTGCCGGCCGTGCCTCCGACGGCCACAGGCGCTCGGGTCGACACGCTCCCGCGCGGTTCCGTCGCGCCGAAGTCGGGTGCTGCCAGGACGCCCAGGTCTCCGACGACTGCCAAGGCCTCACAGCTGGTGCCGCCGAGGCCCTTACGACTGCGAAGGCCTTGCGGTTGCGACGGCCTTACGATTGTGAAGGCCTTGCGACAACGACGACGGCGACGACGACGACGACGACGGCGGCGGCGGCGACGGCGGCGGCGGCGGTGACGGCGACGACGACGGCGGCGGCGACGGCGACGGCGACGACGACGGCGACTGCGACGACGGCGACGACTGCGACGACGCTGACGCTCTGCTACCGAAAGCGCTTCTCCCAGGGAGGGTGGTTCCTCCCGGACAGAACGCTCCAACGTTGCCTTCGCGCTGAAGCCGGGTGCTGCCAGCGGCCCAAACCTCCGACGATTGCATCTGTTTTGAATTGGTGGTCTTCCCCCATAACCTATAAGATTGGGGTCTGGTCGCTACTGTGATGCCTCCGGCTCGCGAACACGTTCCTCTCCCCCCACCCCTCCTCTTCCTCACTTGGACTCGCTCATACTGAAACTCACTCGCACTCAGACTCAGTCATACTCAGACTCACTCATGCTCCGACTCACTCGCGCTCAGACACCCTCATACTCAGACTCAGGTACACACACAGACTCGTTCATGTCCGCCCCTTCCTCAGTCAGACTTGCTCATTCTCAAACTCTCTCGCACTCAAACTAACTCGTGCTCAGACTTACTCACACTCCGACTCACTTGCGCACAGACTCACTGCCACTCAGACTCACCCACACTCCGACTCAAATCTACACAGACTCACTCACATCGTCCTCCTGCTGGCTCAGACTCGCTCATACGCAGACGCACTCGCACTCGGGCTCAATCCTACTCAGACTCACTCATGCTGATGCTCCGAATCCCTCGCGCTCAGACTCCGTCATACTTAGACTCACCACGCCCAGACTCACCCACACTCAGACTCACCCACACAAGGACTCACTCACATCCTCCTCTTCCCCACCCAGACTCACTCGTACTTAGACTCACTCGCACTCAGACGCGATCATTTTCAGACATACTACCAATCCGAATCAGACTCAACCACAGTCAGCCTCACTCGGACTTGGACTTGCGACGCAGTCGCTTTCAGACTCGAAAATTTGCGAGGATGTTTCAGCCGATGTGGTGGCTTCAGAACCCCAAGGGGGAGCCGCCAGGTGTGTGTGTGTGTGTGTGTGTGTGCGTGTGTGTGTGTGTGTGTGTGTGTGTGTGTGTTTGTGCGTCGCGCATCAAGGGGAGCCGTCTGAGAACGAACAACGCCCTGTACAAATGGCCACTGAGGCCAGAGAGCCCTCCAGGCGAGACCACTGTGTGTGCACGGCCCCGTTCGCACCCAGATTATGAGGATGTCTTAAGCGGTTTGCCTATTTGATGGTGCTTCCGGAACAGATCGTGATGATGCCTCAAACGATATAATTGCTTGGTGGCCGCTATTCCTCTGGTTTCAAAACATAGCTGGGTGATGATCTCTCAAATGGTTTGCATGTTTGGTGGCCCATACTGTCCTGCTGTCAGAAGAAATTGTCCGGCTGTCTCATGCGGCCCCTTCGCGCACGAATTGCTCGGACATCCTAGGTGGTGTGCCTGTTTTGGCCCCGACTCTGCTGCGTTCATCGCAGACTGTGGGGATGTCGTGAGCGAGGCGCTAGTCTCAGTACGGGCTGGGCATTGTTTAAGGAAACCTTAGAGAATGAGTTCAAGGCCAAGAAGCCAGTGGAACTCCAATCGTGGATCCTCCATGGGTATCACCGCCACCTTCATTTTATAAGGAGTCCTCCAGGGTCTGGCGCCTCTTGGGGCTACTCCTTATCGAATGCCAACACCGTATCCCGAGGGGAAGCCGCCAGGGAGCAGACTGTGACCATGCCTCGAGCGAGGCGTTCATTTTGACACCCAGGCGAGGAGCCGCCAGGGAGCAACTCTTGAGGATGTCTCGAGCGAGGCGCTGGCGTTCGCCTCCTGAGGGCGCCGCCAAGCTGTGAGACTCTCGCCCGTTCCCTGCAAGATTGTTGCGATGTCTCGAGCGAGGCGCTCGATTTGCACTTCGGACTCCTGTCCAGTCCGAACCCCCATGGCCACCTCGATGTAAGGAACAGGGCGGCCGCCAAGGAGGAGCAGGGAGAACGGATGAGGAATTGGGGGGAAGCAGGAGGAGGGAGATGGGAGGAGGGAGGAAGAACGCGGAGGGGCGACGGCGATGAGGAAGCGGAAGTGAGAGGGCGGGGCCCGCCAGGAACGGGGGCACTTGCCAGGGACGGGGAAGAGGCAGAAGGACGGCCGCCAGGGAGGAAGAGAGGGGATGGAAAAGGAAGGAGGCGGACCCAGAAGAAGGGAAAAGGGAGGCAGGAAGACGGGCGCACAAGGGGGTACGACGAGGAGGAAGAAGAAAGAAAGGGGAAGGGCCTGATGCACCGCCTGTTTGTGAGTTGTTGTCGTTGTCGTCGTTTCCCCTCATCGTAGCCTTAGGTCGGGCGTGTCCTCCTACAGGTGGATGTTGGACGAACATTTTACAAGTAGTCATACATATTCGAAGATTCGAAGATGCGAACAAAAAAGCGTCACCTTACTATGTTTTGGCGATTTTGGAATATTCCTCCTGTAGATGGAAAGGCCCGGCTTAATCATCGCACCGTCGTCCACTTGGACTCGCACTCACACCCAGACGCTCGCAGCCACGCGCTGACGGCGGGACTGTCCAGGAAATGAGAAACACCTAGGGGGATCTCCACGTCGACTCGTTACTTCATGTCGGGCCTCGGGGGCCGTCATCGGGAAGAAGGTGGCAACCAACAAGGGGGGGCGCAAATCATGGCAGGCTGCATGTGCGACCGGTGACGTATTGAAATAAGAAGAGGCCAAACGGGCCAGAAGCGTGCCAAGATCTCCGGCAACTGCCTTACAATAGTTATATTTCGCGCGGGCGGGGCCGCCCTTGGGGGTCCCCGGACGAAGAGAGTTTGAAAGGGGTTGGGAGGCCCAACCAACAGCTTCGCCTTCGGCGAAGCCAAGCTCCCGCTCTGTTGTACCGCAATAACGATAGTCCCAGTAGCAGGGGACGAGCCATCTCAAGCAGTGTTGTGGTATCGATGGCAAATACTACACCTCGCGCTGAAGTGTAGTAAGATCTGGGCGGCCGGCCGCTTTGCGCCAAGCAGCCGTGGATGCACGCTCGTTCCCACTCACACGCAACGCCCAGCTCACTTTAGAGTCGGGGGGGGGGGGGGGCGAGGCGTGAATTCGCCGCCTCTGTACCGCCGATACAGCAACGACGATATGTAAAAGGGCAACAAAAGGGCGGGGCCGTAAGGAAGGTGGACCCACACGCAAGTTGCCTTGCCTGTACTATTATGCACATACAGATACTCCTCCGGCGGCCACAGAACGAGATGTCTGGCCAACCCGATGGGGAGTAAGACTATTTAAATCATGTCTGAAGGATCGTATACCTCCCATGACCTGTAGGAGCATCTCTTTGTCGATGCTCCCCTCGGTGTGACCGTCCGCAGTCATATCGCGGGTGTCGCACCACTGAATACTGCGCGCGATTCCTCGCTCCATCATTTGTCGCATCCAACTGATGTGTCGTAAAAGGGCACACTCAGTCGGCTTCTTTAAGCTTTTGCTCGACAAGGACTTATCACAGACTCAGAATATATAGTCAAAGTGACCTTGATTCTCAGGCCACCCAACTCAAGTATATTTTTCAACTGAGTGGGAGTTGGCGGCTCTGCGTGGAGCTCGCGCACAGTCACGATCGTGGGATAAGCATCCTCCAAGAGATGTGCAGCTGCTGCTAGTCTCTGCTGAATAGCTCGAGCGGACCTGCAAGCGGTGAGACTTGCGGTACGCATCGCTCAAGTGGACGACGATGGCGTGCATCCACGCCGTAGCAGGTTTGCCCCGCGGTTACCATAGCCTTTGACGTCGTCGTCGGCGTCTCCGCTCAGGCGTCCGTAACCTGAGCCGCTTTCAGGTCGACCTCGCCCGTAGGGCCATCGCCTGGTAGACGATCTTCTTAGGGCAGGCCTGCAGTTTCCTGGTGATCGCGCTGAGTCGTCGCACTCGTATAGCGGTCGGTTCTTAGGCGCGCTGTAGAGAAACAACATGCGCCATCAACCGCACCTGGGTGGGAAATGCATGCGCCAGCGCGCCTCTGAGGCCGACGAACGTGACTGCAACCGTCTTGGATGCCTGAGCGCCAGCGTCGGCGCCGGTAAGTTCAGGATGTTGTATAGGACGGAGCTGCTTGATGTATTCGTGTTGGTCCAAAGTAACATTACCGTCCTCATCCACGCTCTACATCACAGCACAATTGGTGCATTTGTGCTTGATGAGCTTACACTTGCCAAAGGTGTCTTCTACGCGCTGGACACGCTTGCCAAAGGTGTCATCAGTTCCGACCAAATTAATTTCATCGCCATGTTTGGCCTTAAGCAGGTTACTACTCGTGTCGAAATCCTCGTCGTAGGACGCGGGTCGGAGACCAAAACCTCTTGTGGCCCTTCTGAGCTGGAGTGAGGAAGCTCGGGGTGCGTCTTTGGTGCCAGTGCCTGGTTTGAGGCGCGGCAAGCGCAGCTTTGACTCGTCGTAGGGTTCGAACCCTGGGAGAGTTCGAAGCGCCGTAGCCGATCCAGGCGGCGAAATTACACGCACCACACATTCCTTTTCACCAGTTGCCTCAGCAAGTTCCTGGTGGGTCAACCCTTTCAGGAAGGCCATGTTGATGTCGATGGAGGCAGTGGTCCATGGCTTCTTGCACTCAGCCGTGCTCGCGAGTAGTCTTTGGCTTGACCGCTGCGCTGTTCCCGAAAAGCTTTCCACGGCAGGCTGCCAGGTCCTTAAAGCCGCGAAGCACCAGGCGTAATCTGATGGTACGCCCCATCTCGCCGTTCTCGTTCTTTACAAACTTCCATGTGCGCACATACTTCGAAGTCATGCTGCTTGACGCTTTGCATATGCCTTGCATGTTGAAAGGCTTCTTGTCAAACCATGTAGTGAGTTCGGTGTAGATGGCTCTCGATACTTCCTCTGGGTTCGCCTGGGCGTCACCCATCGCGAGAAGGTCATCTTCCTTGACGGCCACAGCTCGCTTTGCAGCGGCGGTAACGTATACTCGCATAGTAGTCACACGGCTAGTATCTAATATCCTGTGCTGTTGTCCAGACAGGACTACTGTTGACATTTCTGCCGTACAACAGACTTCTACATATTGTCCATTTTCGTCCGAGTCCAGTCCGTAGCAGCAGTCGTCGACCATGGAGCATAGTAGGACATGATGCGTCTCCTCGGTGTCGCAGTCGCGTGGGTGTCCCCACTTAGGCAGGTGTCCCCGCTGTTCTCCAGCTACCGCGACCAGCACAAAATGGTCTAGAGTCATCTGCGTGGGTATCGTGAAGAGATCCTCCAGAAGAGATGCCTCCAGCATGTCCACTTTCATCCTGTACTTCAGCACACCGCACTTCCATGACGTGTGACTCGAGGTCAGCCTCCGATTCCTCATAAATCGTAGGAAGCCGTCCATCATCCTGTGGTGGTTCGGCTTCTGAGGCTTCTCTTGCAGTTCCATCCGGCGTCGGTGCATCCGCCACTTCCTCAAACTTTGTCATATCCTGGTCAAAGCCTCCTTGAGGTTAGATGGACTTCAAGCACTGGATCAATAATTCTAGAATGTGCTGATCCAGCTGTACCGTGAATATTTAAACCAGTGCCTTCTGCTTCATAGTAATGAAATCCTGGATTCACCTCGTTGTCATACTGGACCACTCTGCAACTGTCAGCGTAAGCAACCGGAGGTAGCTCATGGATGCTCTTGGCTTACCTGACCGAAACTACGTTCTCAATGCGGAAGAAGTTCTTGATGATACTATAAAGCTAGATGCCCCTCATGAGATAGTCGGCTTGCACTTGTCATCACAAGCATCCCCTTCTTGATCGGTACACCGCCAAATGTCATAACAGGTTCCCCCGCAGGTAAACTGGCCACGAACGTCAACATTGTCCGTAGTGCAGCGCTGCCGGAGCCAATTTCTCTGGCTATCGAAGCTTCAATATAGAATGAGTGTCGTGCATCGCCGCATTGTACCTGAACGTCGCGGTTTCCCACTCGAGCGATGACTTGACCCCGTTTGGGATCATTTTTTACAACTGGGAATGGGCCATTCCAGCCTCCCCATGTGAAGTCGTCCTCCGTGGGTGTGGGGCGATGGTAGTCAACCAAATCTCCTTCATCGTAGTAGTGCTGACCGGTAACAGTTGTCGTAGTGCGCAATGCACGATTGGACTTGGCTACTGCTGTGGCCTGTGTGAAAGCTTCGATGCATACCTCACGTATCATCTGTTCACGAGACTGATCCGACGTTTCCGTCGGCTGTTCGTGATCCAGGACAGGTAAGTCAGGGAGCATTGCTGGTTGCCGCCCAAACAGAGCGTTGCATGGAGACACCTCGTCGTAGAAGGTGAACGCGCTGGCGGCAAACAAGGCCTCGTGCAGTAGTCGTGTGAACACAAGAGGTATGTCTAACCTGTTGGGTTCAGCTTCCATGACATGAAGTAGAGGGCGTAATATGCCATTTCTGGATTCGATCGTCGTTGCGCGTTGTCCACGCGCACGTATCCTCAGTTCACTGCCATTTGCCTTAAGGACTGCTTTCGCAGTGTCGTTGTTGAGGGCACCCTCTCCCTCGGAGTAGAGTGCCTTTGCAGGTCCAAACTGCATCCAGCACTGCTGGTATGCATACAGGATGCTGGTCATGGTCTGGTCTGGTATCTCCATCCCAGTAGCGCATCGGATACAACGATCGATGATATGGAATATAATGCGTTCTTGTTGAATTTGACAGGCAGCGCAGTTGATGGCACCACCCCATGCCCAGGCTTGTCCCAAGTCCTGCACCCCCGACATGTGTCGCAGACACCATTAATCATTTTGAGTCTGACGCTGTCCAGACCTATCTTGATTAAGGTTAGTCTCATCGTAAGCTCTTTCGCATGGAACCAACGCATGTGTAGCTTCCGCAACTCGCGTGTTACCGCGCTTGGGTCAAGGCTTCGTACATTTTGTAAACAGATTTGGACGTCGACCCTTGACCAGTCTGGGAGTCGTGGTCGCGCAGCAGGGCCACCCGCTGGTGGCGGAGGAGGTGATCATCCGAACTCCCAGCTCCACTCGAGGCAGGTTGCCCTGCAGCAGGTTCAGCAGCATGTCTGCCTACAATAATATCGTGGCTGCTGCCGCCCGCCGTGGGTCCAGCTCTAGAGCCGGGTCTTGGCGCTCGTAGCCGCGTAAGTGGTGGTGCGGCTTGCGCCTCGGGTGGTGGTGCTGCTGGTTCAGCAGGAGCCCGTTGTACTGGTCCTGCTGCTGGTTCGGCAGGAGCCGGCGGTGCCTGTCCGTGATTGTCAGGCAACTTCCAAAATTTGGCAAACTTGCATTTGCGAGGTGTCCGTAAATGTCCAGGCTTGTTCTGGCCGTAGTTCTTCTTGCAGCTCGGACATTCCCAATGGTGGTCTTCCATATCATACCACCTGCAACGCTTGGGAATTCTGTCATGGGGGGGAGAGCGCATGTTAACATTACCCGCGCACGCAAGACATCCTACCCCTCCCGAAAGCGGTCTCGTAATCGAACCGTCGGGCTGCCGAGGGATAGTTGGATCGTCAAAATCGTACCCCCTCACGCTGGTGACTAGAACGGTGGAAGAATAACGGTGACCATTGTGACCATGGAAGGGACCACGTTTCACCTGGAGAAGATCGTGCCGGATCTAAACTGCGTCAACAAAAAGAGACTGCATCTTTGAAATATAATGCGCAGCCATGGACATCTCTGTTACATAACAACGCATGTCGACGATGACCAGCACATCGTCTTCGTTCAAAAAAAGGTACATAGAAGGCGGTGGTTGGCCATGCTCTCGGTCGGTTTTCGTATCAATACCCCATGGGAATCGCGTTAGGCCGTAGTACATTGGTCCAGATTCACCTTGCAAGTGCCCTTGCTTTTGGCCAGTGTAGTCCGTGGTGGTATCTGATCCACCTAAGTACCCGCTGGTTGTTCTCGTACATGAAACCGTCGAGGATCGTTGTGACGTACAGCAGCGTTACCACACAACTTGATATGTGAAAGGTCTTATTCATTTTCATGCCAGGTATCATGGTTGACCTGGGAGTTGCAATATGAAGGTAGTCCAGTGCCCCTGCAGTTGGGTTGCAGTATGACAATATTGACGAAACAAACGTCTAGGTAGTGCATCACTGCATCCTGGACACCTTTTGCTTCCAAGTTCAACATAGGAGCGTTTGTCTGGGTTTCCCCCTGCAGACAAACCTCGGCTGAATGCTGGCTGCGATATACCTCCACTTCCCCCGCGGCAATTTAAACGCGTCAACCTTGTTGTTCAGTCCGTAGCATATGGTTGGGCCTAGGGGAATTCATCTGCGCATGATGCAGCAAGTAGCCCCGCAAGAAATGTGATGAAGGTGTCCTCTTTCTTCATCGTCGCCTTCCGCGTCGGAATCAAGGGGTGCGTCGGTGTAGCGCGCGCTACATCTGCGCAGTCACAATTGCCTTCTTCGACTATCTTGGGTATCTTGCGTGACTTGATGCCCGCTTCTTTGTCGGCTTTATGTTTTTCTTTTTGTTTGAGTCGGGCATCGGTCGGTCGTGCTGTCTGTTGTTCAGTCTGTTTTTCAACGCCGGATGAACTTAGCGCCGGAAACTCGGGAATACAAGGGAGCACGCGGCCACGCTCAATCGAAGGGGGAGGGGGGCGATCGTCAACGACGATCGCAACTCGCCTTGGGCGTGGACGTGGGTCCTCCTGTCCGATGAGAGCCGGTTCTGGCTGCTCCCAGTAAAACCGAATACGAATGTTGGTTACACCATTCGGCAACGGCGCATTGTAATTGCACCCGATAGGCTGGACCTGGATCTGAATCTCCTGTATGCTCTGATTGTCGCCCAGGTTCATCGTTACCCGTCTTACGACATGGTTCCATTCAGGGCCATTCTTCGAAGACTGAACGTAAGTTCAACCTCCTTTATCCACTCGTGTGTGGATGCTAAGGTGTGCAGCACTCGTGTGGTTTCTCTTTGCTTTATGAAAATCCACTTGATCAATCAATCTCGCGGTCATGATAGCCAATGCTATGTGACGCCATCCTGCCTTCTGAGCACCTTGGCCATGCCAGTCCAATTCGCGCTCAGTAAGTTGAGCAGGTGTCCCTGCTGATTGACGCGCACATCTCCACAAGGTGGTCGGGGTGAGCGCGCAGGTAGTTGCCACTTGCATATATGATCCGCTAGGCACCTTACTTGAATGGTCGTACTTCAAGCCGAGATGGCAACATCGCATACGCATGACCTGCAAGCCGAGATCTTCAATGGCATCTTGCAGGGGACCCTGTTTCCAGAGGTAACCTGGCGGTCCGACAAGTACAATAGACATGCGTAGAGCCCGAGCCTTGTCATCAAGTTTTGGACGCGTTGATAATGTGGCGCTGCCCGTTATCAGGCAACCTAACGTACCAATCAGCGGGCGTCGCCACCCACAAAAGTTGGTACCCCGCCGAGAGTAGAGCACCCAACTATTCTGTACCAGTAGAGGTCATAACCTCTGTATGTGCAATGCGATCACACAAAAAACCACGAACTCGGAGTTCAGCGCACGCTGTCCGTATGTCCTCAATGACAAGTGCACGAGAATGAAAATGATGCGAACTTTCTTTTTCTGCAGCGGCCACGCAGCCGGGTCCACTGCTGTCCGTGGCAGCTTCGCAGCCGGGCTTGCCGCTGTCCCTGGCGCGCACAGCTGGCGCCTGAGAAAAGGACGCAGCTTCCCCCGCACTTGACAACATAACCTGAGTGTTCGGCCTGTCGGAGCAAGCGCGGGTGGCCGTGGCACGCGCCTACCCCCGCCGATGGGGGCGTCCAAGTGCCCGTGTCATGCAGCGCTGCAGAGCCGCTGCTCGAAGTAAACATATCGAACTTCTCAGCGGTATCATCCATTTCCGCAGGTGCCCCTGCCTTCGCGTCGGGCGGCGTCCCACGCATTGCACTCCTCGTAGATGGCCTGGTAGAGCTTCGCCTGCAAGTTGCGCGAGGCGAAGTCCCGGTCTGCCGAGGTGGGGTGAGTCCCGAAGGACGCATTCCTGCGATGCCAAGTTTTCAAAGTGTCATTCACCAAAGACTGGGTCGTAAAAGCTAACGTCTCCTCGTTGGTGGAGAGGCTGATGCCCTTGGCATCCTGTGATATCATATTTGTATGGGCTTCGCTCATAGCTGGTGTCCCCGCGGCTGGCTCTGTGTCAGCTGCCTCTTTGACTTGCAGCGGGGAGTCTTCGCATTGAGGCTTGGCCGTGATAGTAAACGACATCGACCCTTTGCCCTCAGCTGCGGCCCCGCACTCGTCGACCTTGAGTGCCAGATGCCCCGAAGGCGTTTTCATTTAACCAAATACTCTGGCACCCTTTCCAAGTAGGAGCTTGTACATATCAGAGCCAGGGATGATCATCTTCTCGTGTCCCTGCTCTAAGATGAGGATAGTCCTCATGTTGGACATGCTCCCCAGACCCAGAATCGCAGGAAGATTTTCCCTTGAAACCTCGGCCACGTTTGCTGAGTAGGTATCCAGTCTCGGCACAGCAGGTGTCCCCGCCGGGTCTCCTCTTTCCTTGCGCGCAATTTTGCAGTGCAAAGACTTGTCGCATAGCGCGGCACCGTGTCGCACTCCCGTCACGTAGAGCCTCTTCGTCCGGTTCAGCTTCTGGATGGCGCGCCCATGGGAACAGGACACCTGCTCGAATGTCTGTGCCGTTTTTAGACCAGTGATGTTGATGTTGCTGCCGATGTCCGAAAATATTGTCAGCGTTCCATCCACCGTGGTCCCACTGTTTGCTGCCAGAGCCAGTTCATGGCGTTCTCCGAAAATTCCCGGCACCTCAGACAGCGTCGCACCATGCATACCCTTGCGGCGCGCTCCAACAACCAATCGTCCCTTGACAGAGACGTGAAGACGTTCATGTCTCCGCGGGCCTCCTCTTCCGTGATGGGGTTCTTTCTCGGAAATCCAGGCCGCATGATGCTCGTCATACATGCGTGGGCGCGATGCAGATGTGGTCGGCACGTTCATGGACGAATCTTCGTCGGCGCGCATGCCCGTCTGACCAGTGTTCACCATTAGTACAGTGTGTAGCATGTCGCGCTCGGATATCGCACCGATGCCACTGCGCGCGCTCGCCGGGCTCTCCGTCCTGCGCTGACTGCGCGGGCGGGTGTCTTGCCCGTGTGGTATGTAGGTATGTGGAGACTGAAGCCACTGCGCGCTCCTGCCGGTTGCTCTCTCCATACGCCTCAGCCATATGTCGTTGGCCCGCAACGCGGTGGGTGCTGTTGTAGCAGGTGTCCCTGCATTGTTGGCATTTCCCGCCATTAATGGCATGGGCGTATCCAGAGCCGGCACGGTGGCTTCCGTCGCCTGCCCCGCGTTGGCTGATGAAGCAGGTTGCCCCGCTGGTGTTGTTGTAGGGGCTGCCGCGTTATTCAGCATCATCGCCGTGGCGCGGTTGGGCTCTTGGAGAAGGTCGCTGAGTTCGTCAGCCCTTCGGAGTATTTCAGTGACGATCTAATGCGTCCTGATCTCCAGCAAGGGCATAACGCAACCCAGCTGCGATTAGACCAACGCCCCCACAAATAGCGCAGGGTGCATCACTTCCAGTACCTTCCATAGTACCAGCCAGCTGCCTGTCCACATGAGCGCGTGCAACTCGGCCCCAGCACTGTACATGGAATATGCGACCGCACTGTGATGCCTCCAGACCTTGTCGCGATGCATGAAGTGATCCAGGCATACGGCACACTTGTTATGATGATTGGCGGTGTTGCCGATGGCCTGATAGGCGTCTGGCGCCCCAGAATAGTTTCGCCAACCTCGTGTCGAATCGGTGGGGCCGACGGTTGCTGCATGGCTGCAAGTGCTGCTGGGTTATATTCAGGTGTCCTTGCTGCGGTTGGAGTAGCAGGTTGCCCCGCGCGACCCAGCATCCCGTTTGCCCGGCGCTCATGGCTGCGACGCTGGCGGGCCAACTGCATTGAGAGATTGGCCTGCTGCGCCTCGTGAATGGCCAGACTCTCTGGGCGCAACTCTCCCATGCATGACGGCGCTGCCAGGCCGGGGGCCTGCGGCGTCGCATCTGAGCCCATAGGGGTGGCCAAATGTCCATCATGAGGATTCTGGCCCGGCACGCCCGACGCGTCGCCAGAGCCGCGTGTCAACTGAGACTGGTAGAAGTCGCCGGCCGTCGCTCGTGCACACGGGTTCTCCGGCTGCAGCCCCACACGAGGGGTGCCAGTTACCTGAGCATGGTAGTGGGGATACAACGGGAAGTCCATCGGCGGTGCCGTTGCAAAGGGAAAGCAAACCTACCTCGCTTTTGACCACCCTCGCTTCCAAGAGATACCAAGCGAGGCCAATGCACGGCCTGTGCTGGTCAGGCCGCTTGACGAGGAGGCGCGTGGCATGACTTGGTTTTGCCTGGAAGCGAAAAAGGGGTAGGTAATTCACGCTCCGATGTAGGGCGCTCTGCAGCTGTCGGATCGCATGTCGGGTGACTGAAAAATGCTGGCACGTATCTGTATCGGTTGGGGTTGTCTGGTGACATACTCCCAAGGCGGCGTCCAGCTAGCGCTAGGGAGACCGACGCCATCCCTACGCATGCTCTGCGAGGCTTCGCGCATCCGCCGGTACATCCACTATTGCTGACCAACCAAGCTCTCGGCCCTCTGTGCAGCGTGGCGGTCAGGAAAAGCAGGTTGCCCCGCATGTGGGCGCGGCGATGCGAACGGCGATGTCGCCTGCAAAGCCTGGTAGAGCTGCGGGTCCATCCGGATGCTTTGGAGTCTCGCCTGTAGGCTATTGCTCCTCCCATCACACTGCGGAGTCCCAAATGGAGTTGTGGCCCTGCTCATAGGTGCAAACGACGCAGGTTGCCCTGCCGGCACTGGTAGCTGCTGCGTCTGGGCGCGCCACGGATCGTTAGTGCACAGCACGTCGGCGGGTGTAATTCCACTCGATGTCACCCCTGTCACGTCCGCACTTTGGGCCTGAATCCATGATGCGTCAGATCCCCCTGCAGGCGCCCCCGCTCGATACACATCTAGCATCGTAAATGCTGCGGAGAACTGGACCTCCTGGATGGGCGTCGGTTCGGGGCACTTCAAATAGTAAGGGGATTTTTGGAACAAGCCAATATTCCAACAATGATGCATCATTTTGACATTCGCACATGTCGTCGGCAGAGAGATCACAGTTCGGATGCCACTGGTCGTTGTCCCACAGGCACATGGGATTGATCCATGCATGTCCTACGCTGTTGCACCTGCACTTGTCGCTGGGCAGAATACCTATGAGCTGGGCGATGTGAGTCGGAGGGATTCTGCCGTTCGGGCCAGCCGACATTCTAATATCATTTGCTGAGCGCCCAAATAGCCGAATTATCCCGAAGCGTGTTCTTCAGACTAACCATAATCAATACCTCGGAAGCGACGCGCAGACCGGACCGGACTCTGCTGTCGCCCGGAAAATATGGGCAAACATGGACAAACTGTCTGCCTTTTTTCTCGATGGTGTCGTCGGCGCGGCATGGCAACCCTATGCGAAGTATATTCGGGGTGTATGTTTTTTTCCCCACTGGGTACCATGCATAAAATAACAAGGGGCATGCCCAGTGGCGGTTCCTGGGATACCGGCGGACAGTCTCCAGGTGTTGGTGGTGATAACGATCACCTCCCTCAGGTGGCCACTGGTTGAGCAGCTCTGAGAGCTCCACTCATCCGTCGAATTCATCGAAAAACGGCATTGCTCGCAGAAACCGATCAGAGATATAGCTGTTGTGATATGGTTTGTGGCGAAGAGCCATCGTAAGCCATTCTGAGCAGCAGCGCTGCCCCTCATAAGTCCAATCTGGACCCACAACGCTGTCTGCCACAAGGATCCCCATCAAGTCGGTCTTCTCGGACAGATGTGTGAGCGCCGGGCGTCTACGCGGGATGTCACCTACAACCTGGTGCACATGTGCGTCCTTATCGGCAATGACGTCAGTATCCTGAATATCGCATTCCGCCGCAATGTATCAATCAGACCCGCCATCAGACTTGGGGTGATATGCTGGGTTGATCTTCATGCGCCTGGAAGTGCGCACACAGTCCCAATACTGTCGGCATTCATGGGACACTTCCCAAGTAAGAGCAGGTCGGCAGGTTGGCCCGCAGCACTCTAAGCTGCTGCCGATGCTGCGGGTGCACGAGCTCCTGCCGATGACGAGGGCGCGCCCGCCGTTCCCCTGGGCGCCCAAGGAGTCCTTGGCGGGGCACGGATGTCAAAGACCCCGTGTTTCTTCTCATTGATGTTGCAGCACTCGTAGGTCTTATCTTTGTGAGCTGCCCCTGAAGCCTTTGATGCATTTCCAATAGTTTCATATGGATACCACGCCGTGTTGAAGAAGCACCCCTGGATGATCCCCCCAATGTCGGCGTCCAGCCAGTCCCGTGTGTCCGGCCAGGTGTAGGGCCGCGGCGTGGTGCAGGGCCCTTCGGACATGCAGCTGCTGCGACAACCACTGCTGGTCCTCTGGATCGGCATCGATCAGCAGGTTGCCCCTCAGGTCGTTGATGCTTGCCATCTCCAGGATTGGGATCCTCTTGGCTTTTCCGCATCTTCTGTTTGGGCGGTGGTCTGAGCTGAGCAGGTCCGAGTGACTTAGACGGACTCAACGAATCCGAAGATGGAGAGATTTTAACAGGCGGATCTGTCTTCGGCTTCGGAGGAGGTGCCCGAGCCATTGCCCCCGCAGGTATCCATGGCCCATATCGCACTGGCCCTCTGCCAGGGTGAAGGTCCACGCCGTCCGGCTCTCTAAGTGCCATATCCCCGATGGTGGCCTATCCCCTGATGGACAGGTTATATTTAATAACGCTAAGCCTTTGGTCAACAGTAGTCTTTGCCCATCCTACAGATCCAGCGCGGTAAGCGACCCTTCTTTCTGGAGAAAGATCCATTCCTTCAGCGACGACGCACCTGGGATCAATGGGGGTGTCCGCGTCGTAAACGAAGTCCGCGACAATGGAATGGGCGTCGGAGTATTCCGAGGCGTGCCCTGCATGGGCTGCTTCCGTGGTGTCTACATTTGTTCAGCCATTTCTTCAACTTCACCAGCTCCTTGTTGGTCGCCTTCTTCTGATTTGGGCGAAGCAGGTTTCCCCGCGCCCCACTCACGATTGGACACCTTGAAATAATGAGGAGATGAGGGATGTTCCCAAAAATTTATCGATTGGGATATCTCGTCGGCTGCAACTGGGTCGCAGTCGTTTTCCGTGCATTCGGATCGGCGCAGTAGCCCCGACCATCACCATGAGACCAAACCCGCGGTGTCTTGCGAAAGTTAGGGCTTCTCGACGGGCGCCTCGCGGGGCATCCAAGCCCATGGTCGGCGTGCTCTGGGCGCGTGCAAGCAACGCCTCTGCAAAGTTCCCGTTCCTCGACGATAGCCCTCTCGAGGCCGCGCTTGCTAAGGGCCTCTGGTGATTTGACAGCCCCTGTCTTCTTTGAGCGAATGACCTTGCCCTTCTCATGTCGTTCAACCTTGCGAAGAGAATGCCAATGACGAATCTGGTGCTCAGTCCAAGCCGGGCCCAGACGAAATTGCGCGGTATCGGGGTCTTTGCGCTGACGAGCCAGTCCAGCCTCCGAGTTGCCAACGCGGCGCTGTAGTCTTATGGATTTTCTCCCTGAGATTCCACCCCCTGAGGCGGGCGCCCCCGCGGGCGCCCCCTCCCCGGGGGGGGTGTCATGCCTATTGACCTGCGACGGGGGGGGGGGGGGTCCTTGGCGCCCCGGCAGCGGGAGGATAAAGGGCGCCGAAGGCCGCTGGAGCGAGCGCCGCTGGAGCGCGCGCGCGCGCGGTTGGGCGAGTGGCCGCGGGCCCGACCACGACGTGCCAGACGAGCGTCGTCGCCCCATTCTTCGTCGTCGTCGTCGGCGCGACACTTGCGCCTCCAGGACTGGCGGCTGACCGATCGCTTCTGGCGGCTCATGGAGTGGTCCGAAGCTACAAATGTGCATTGAACCCATTCATTGTGACCGAGCCCACACTGAATGCGCTCGGACAGGTCGCCAACATATTGCGGGGTTCCACGCAGAGGACCGTCATTACTCAATCCCATGTTTGTCGGATTTCCAATAACCCGAGGATAATGTATCAAGTGTATCTCCTCCTCTGTCGCAAGAATAGTGGCTTCTGAATCCGCGGGCGCCCCCGCCATTCCGTCATCTCCTTCGGCGGGCGCGCGGACCAAGATCAGCAGGTTGCCCCGCAATGGGTATGCCCAGCCAGTCTGCCAGATCGATATCACTGTGGCCAGTTAGTACCTCCTCGAACAGCTCGTCGGCGCAGTTCTCGAGGGACATACTGGCACCCAAATGCCTGGCAGCCATGATGTTAACGACTGCAGCAGAGCTATCGGCAGGGTCGGCTACAAGTGACTCCCAGTAAACATACTGCATGCCCGACTTAGTTTGAGCCAGATGCATCGACGGACCTCTGCCCCCCCCCCCATCGCCCTGAGGGAATTCGCGGCGAAAGTGCTGTGTGCTATGGCATGTGTCACACTCCATAGTTTTGCCGTTGGCATCCTTCGGGTTTCCCCGACGTCCCTTAATGTTTCCTGACGTATGCCTGCTATTCCTGCCTGCACCTAGGAATATCTCTTCATATCGTGGCCAGGTAAGGGATGCTAGGAAGGCGGATTGCCTCTGCCATGCAATCGCCGACGCTTGCCTTTGCCCTTACCTCGACCCGTGCCCGCCCCCATGAGTGCCCGTCGGACGACGCGCCGTACCTCGCGAACTGGCATCTTCATAAATCGTCGCCACCTGCGTGTTATGTTTCTGGCATCCTAAGGATAACCATTGCGCCTGTTGCTTTTCCGCGAGGTGTGTAGGCATATCGGAGTAGACAAGGGCTGTAGCCTCGTCGTCCGAAGACGAGTCGGCTTCAATGCCGGGGTCGAAGTCGGACTCGGCAGGTTCCCCGCTGAGCCCATTTGGGTTGTGGCTTGCGTCAGGCGTCCCCCGCAACCTGGCCCAGGAGTCTTGCGACCCCGAGGCCGATCCACAATTCTGAGCCAGTAGTGTAGTGGTCTCAGTTGGTTGTGGACCGGCATTTCAAACGTTATTTGCCAGTTGCCCTGCGCTTGCCTCAGCGTGGAAGGTCTCGGTTCGGTGACCGTGACTGAAATTGCCACCAATATTGCCAGGGGTTCTCTCAGCAATGTATGCATATGACCTCACGCGTTCAGGTAGAGCGTCAAATTGTGGCTGGTCTCTCGGCATGTGGTGGTTTAGTGGCTGCAGGAGTTGCTGTGTACGCGATGTCCCCACTCCGAGAGCTCTAACTAAAATAACGGTTAAGGTTTGGAAGTTGGGGATGTGAAAACCTGCCGCTTCAGTTTCAAAGCGGGCAATCTCGAAGCGTGCCAACGTCTGGTCGATTCGTTCGCCCGCAGGAACTCGGAAGTCAATGGGAGCTGTACCAGAGTTGAGATGGCGCTCCTCTTCTAAATTCTCGAACTTCGTGCTTAAGAGGAACATGTCGGTATGGCGGCCACCTCTGTTAACGCCGAAATTGGTGACTGCTGAGGGGACTCTCATGGCTATAGTCCGTGCGAGGCCTCCCAAACGTGTCTGCAGGGCTGCAGCTTGTTGGGAGGGCGTCATGTTGTCTGTGGTCACGCTGATCCAAGCATGTACCTCGCGGACGAATTCGCGGAAAAGGTACTTGACCCGCTGGGTCCCAATGGGGGCTGGTCGTTCTTGTGTCGTCTCCGCCATGCATATGTCCTACCGCACACCCGATAGCGGCCCATGTGAGCCCGAAGATAGTAATACCAATCCAATGGCCTCGCAGGTCGTGGACGGATGCAGTCGGTTGGGGTGTTCGATGCGTGGTCGTGAACTGCGTGGGGGCAGAGGCGGCACAGCATCGTATCGTACGTTTCCACGCATTACGTCTTCGAAGGAGTGTCCAATTGGAGTAGGTGGGTGGACTTCAGGAGTGTAGTAGCGCAGGGATGTAGGACGAAAGTAAGAAGCCTCCGCGCGAGCAGATGCATGGTGAGGAGTGGAGCAAGAGCTTACCACCATAGGCCAGCTCCGCTACCAAGTTTGAAAAGGGTTGGGAGGCCCAACCAGCAGCTCCGCCCTAGGCAAAGCCAAGCTCCCGCTCTGTTGTGCCGTAGTAACGATAGTCCCAGTAGTAGGGGGCGAGCCATCTCAAGCAATGCTTTGGTATCGATGGCAAATAGTACACCTCACGCTGAGGTGTAGTCATATCTGGGCGGCCGGCCGCTTTGAGCCAAGCAGCCGCGGATGCACGCTCATTCCTACTGACATGTAACGCCCAGCTCACTTTAGAGTAAAAATACCCCGGGCAGGTCCCGGGCGACTCGGGTCAGAGATGGTTTTCCTCCTGGGCGCCGCCCTCGAGGCCGTCCAGAGAGCCCCAAGAAAGGTCAAGAGGCCGCCAAAGCCCCTCAAGATGATACCAGAGAGCTCCGAGATGCCACAAGATTGCTCCAAGACGCCCAAGATGGCCCCCAGACGGCCCAAGAGGCCTCCAGGAGAACTCTCAAGAGGGCTTAAGAGTCCCCAAGAGGCCACCAAGAGGCCTCCCGAAAGAGTCCCCATAGGCAAAACGCTTCTAGACGGCCCGCGACGCGTTCAAGACTCCCCCAGCGTCCACCAAAGAAACCTCACATGCCGACGCAAAGCCTGATAAAAACAGCCGCCGCCCCTGCAGCTCCGCACCGCGAAAGGCCACTCGGTGAGTCGACAACGGCGCGCAATATGGGCTGGCGGAATGAGCGAAGCGATTCAATAAGAAGAGGCGCCATGCAATCTGAGGAGATATCATGGCCCCCTCCATGATCTACACCCCCCTAATCATCTCCCCCCTCTTGGCCGCCCCCGAACCTATGGATATCTACACGTCGAGTAGTTCCTTCACCCTGGGCCTCGGGGCCGTCATCGCCGCGAGCCACCGAACCAAGCTCTGGGACGAAAAAACACCCACCCCCGGGGGCAGCCGTCGGGACCTCTGGGGCCGCGGGTTGAGACACATCATGGAGGGGGAGGTGAAGGAGGAGGGGAGGGGGAGG
>CAUYUJ010004446.1:1007619-1025119 GCA_963575745.1 Prorocentrum cordatum
GACCCACCCGCGACCCACCCCGCGACCCACCCCGCGACCCACCCCGCGACCCACCCGCGACCCACCCCGCGACCCGCCCGCGGCCCACCCCGCGACCCACCCGCGACCCACCCGCGACCCACCCGCGACCCACCCGTGACCCACCCGCGACCCACCCGCGACCCGCCCCGCGACCCACCCGCGACCCACCTTCGACCCAAACCACGTTCAAGGTACAAACCACCAATTTCCGGCGCCTGCGGCGGGCTTTTTTTGCAGTCCTTCCAGGTGGAGAGCCCGCGACCCACCCCGTGACCAACTTGCGACCAACCACGGACCCAAACCACGCTCAGGGTACAAACCACATTTTTCGGCGCCTGCGGCGGGCATCTTTTGTTGTCGTTTCAAGTGGAATGCCCGCGGCCCACCCGCGACCACGTTCAAGGTACAAACCCACTTTTTCGGCGCCTGCGACGGGCATCTTTTGCATTCGCTCCCGGTGGAGAACCCGCGGCCCACCCGCGACCCAAACCACGTTCAGTGTACAAACCAAATTTTTTGGCGCCTGCGGCGAGCTGCTTTTGCATTCCTTCCAGGTGGAGGTGGAGAGCCCGCGACCCATCCGCGACCCAAACCACGTTCACTGAACAAACCAATGCCGAGGGGGAGGAGGGGGAGGAGGAGGGGGAGGAGGGGGAGGAGGGGGAGGAGGAGGACGAGGAGGGGGAGGAGGAGGATGATGGACGACAATGGGAGGACGATGATGGAGGCCGATGAGGGGGAGGACGACAATGGGAGGACGATGATGAAAGGACGAGGGGGGGAGAGGGAGGACGAGGAAAAAGAGGAGGAGGAGGAGGAGGACGAGGTGGAGGAGGAGGATGACGATGACGATGACGATGAGGACGAGGACGAGGACGAGGAGGAGGAGGAGGAGGAGGAGGAGAGCGCCATCGACAGGGAAGTTGGGGGCCACGAGGTCCGCCGGCTCGACGACGCCCGCGTCGCCCGCGCCCGCCCCCTCACTCTTATCCGCAATTGCGGGGTGCTACGTATGTTTCAACCGTCGGGGCAACCATCTGGATAATCACCGGGACAACCGTCTCCATCGAACAACCATCGGGCCAATCATTGGGACAACCGTCTCCATCGAGTAATCCCAATTGGGGCAGAAATCGAGACAACCAATGGGACAGCATAACTAACCACCGGGACAACAATCGGAACTAGCATCGGGTAAACAATACAACACCGAAAGACGCGTCAGAAAAACATATTACGTTTGAAACCGTGGTGCCCACTAGGGTTTGCAAGAGCCCCGTTGCTTGTTCATTGATCTTCTTTCTTCGCAAAATTATGATTGATTGTCGTTGTGTCGTTGTCGTGCAAGGCGCACCTTCTTATGTTATGGCCCGCAGAGCACATATTGTGAAGGTTGGTTGCCCCGCAGAGCACATTGGATGTACGTGCTTGCCTGCAGGGCTAATTGTTTGGTAGTGCAGCCTTGCATAGTGCATCTTTTGTTACCATGACCTGGTAGAACGTTTTTGGGGGCATCGTGGCCCCGCATAATAAATCATTTTGCCATGCAGAATCGCAGAGAACATGTGTTCGCTATTATGACCTGGGGATAACCGTCGGCGGGGCATTCATCGGGACAACCGTCTAAACAACCGTCGGGACCATCCTCAGGACAACCATCGGGGCAACCACCAACATGACTATCGGTACAACCCAGAAGCCACGGCAGGCGCGGGGGCGACTCATTCTTGTCGGATCTGGCCCTACAAAGAAACAACTCGCGCGATTTTGCCTCGCCTCGCCCGCAGGCACGTCCACGCACGAAATGAAACGATGTCCCGGTTGGGGCGCCTCACGTCTCACTTCGGAGCCTCACCCCCTCAAACCTCCATCTTCAGCCAACTGCGATCTCCGGGCTCTACCCGGAAGATTCTCTGTGCGTCGTCGGACTCCATCCGGCAATCACACGTGCCTAATTATCGTGGGGCTCGTGGACGGCCCGTGTTCATCTGCAAGAAGAGCAGCCAAGGATTACCTCCAAGGCGGCGCCGCCGCGGAGCCCCAGCGCCGGAGAGGAGAAACCCGCGCCGATCCTAAGGGGATCCGCGAGGCCCCCAGGGCTCGCCCCCGCGTCGCGTGAGAGCCACCGAGGGTGGGCAGCTGCGCGGTGGTGGGAGATCCACTGCGAGATCCGCTGGGCGATGGTACTTCTTTACAATCGCAGCGGAGCCAAGCGGCACGACGAGGAAACGACGGACGGCGACGACGACGACGACGACGACAAGGCGGATGAGGGAAGGGGGAAGGGCCGGGGGGCAGCAGCTGGCAAGGGCGGAGGTAGCGGGCGGAAGGGGGAGGGGCGGCAGGGAGGGGAAGACCAACTGGTAGATGGCACAGTTGGTGGGCATCTGCGGGATGCGAGACGGTGAAACAAAATACGCTTCCAAGCCTCAACGGGCGTTCTAAGTGGAAGTCCGAGGGAGCAGTAGGTGGTGGGTGCGCGCACCCAAACGTCTGGCGAATGCATCGATGACTCGAAGAACTGACTCGAAGAAGCGGGGCTTGGCATGCCCTATATAAACCGCTGACGAGCGCGAGCACAGCGACTGTCCGGCCGCCTGTGTGCCAATTGCCTCAGAGGCGTGGATGTATCATCGCCCTCCCCCTGTCAAGCCCCAAACCTCCCTCCACTGCCACCCAAACAACCATCTCCGCTCTAACCCTTGTCCTCGTGATCTTGGTCCTGCTATAGAGCTGTCCGCTCCATCAGTTGTGATCGAAGTGGGAGTCTGATTCACTGAACTTCCGCTGGCGCACCCTTGCCAGGTGATGATGGCCTCGACGGCCATCCGCATGCAGCGCCTCATCTCTGAATCCGCCACCGAGCTTGCGCGATGGCTGAGTTTTGGAAAACTGGTTGGTTGATTGCTGAGGTCTCTGCATTTCCCCACCATGACAGGTTGGGGTTGCCCGATATACAGAACAGAGCTCCAGACCCGCCTCGCACAATCTGCATACCGCGGCCGCCAGGCCCAAAATGTGCACGTGCTCCCTGGGGATCCCGCATCGTTTAGGTCGGGCGTGCCCCCCTACAGGCGGACTTTGGACGAAGTATTAAAATAGTCAAAACAGAGTCCAACAAAAACACAAAATACAGAAAGTCGTCCCCAGATAATGTTTTGACTATTTTCTTATATTCCTCCTGTAGAGGGACACGCCCGACTTAACGCACCGTGTCTCCGACGCATGACGACTGCACGCCTGCAGACCGTGGCCGCCACGCGCAGCGTATGCAGGTGCTCCCCGCAGATTATGCCTCGCCGTTCTCGGGTGGGGATCGCTCGACGCACATGAATTTGTTTAGGCTCCCCCCCCGAGCCATGGCGGCGAGCACAAGGGGGTGGAGGGAGGGGGGGGGCTTCTTAGAAGGAGGCTGCTTCTTAGAAGGCGCCGGCCCTTCTCAGAAGCAGGGGTGCTTCTAAGCAGCCCCCCCTCTCCCCTCACCCCCCTTCTGCGCGTGGCTGACACCCCCACACCCACCTACAGGGGGATTCTGCAGGGGGATTCTGGACGAAACATTAAAAGTAGTCAAACCATACACCAAAACAACAACAAAAATGCTGGAAGAGTCGTCCCCAGACTAGTTTTGACTATTGTCGAAGACTCCTCCTGTAGAGGGACAGGCCCGACTTACACCTGTCGCGAAGCAGAGCTCGAGCTTCGTCCGGGCGCTTCGGCCCCGCGTGCTCGGGCGGACGCTGTCCCCTCGGGTCGGGCGAAAGGGGGGGATAGCAAAGGGGGGGGTTGAGAATCAGCTCACGTAGCTGATTTTCACGGCGCCTCCCGGCGCTGGAGGCGGCTATGTATCGAGGAATGGGCTCCTCGGTGAGGCCGAAACCAGCTGCATGCAGCAAATTTCGTAACCCCCCCTTTCCCAATCCCCCCCTTTCGCCCGACCCGATCCCCCTGGGCTCCGAGATGCCCCCCGCGATGCGCCAGCCCGAGGAGTTCTCCAGAAGCCCCCAGCGCCCCAAAGGGGCCCCTGGCGAGGCCGGAGGAGACCCAGAGCAGGGCCGAACCTAAACACCCAACGGTGTGTTTCGTTTTCGTTTTGTTTTCGTTGTCCCTCGTTTTTGTCTTCAGTCCGCTTTTAACGCAGAACGAAATCGAAAAGAAAACGGCCCACGAAATCGCCGTAACACCGTTTAGGTCCAGCCCTGACCCAGAGCACGGCGAGACACGGAGAGAGAGAGAGAGAGAGAGAGAGAAAACCAAAAAAACAAAAAAAAAAAAAAAAAAAAAAAAAGATGCAGCTGCTTCCGACGCCCTCGGGCTACGGACAACCACGAGAGAGCAAGCGCGCCCCAATACGGCACAGAAAACAAGATCAATCAGCATCGAATCGGGATATCGGATCGGATCGGACTCGTCACCGGATCGGGCTCCCTCGGCACGGAATCGGGCTCGAATCGGATCAGCTGCGCCAGGATGCACAACAACGCTCAACCACGCCATGCATCGAATCGGATCGATCGGATCGACCGGATCGACATTCACCACAGACAAAAGTACCACTACCACCAGCTATGGGGGTAGCTGTCCCACCCTCTCGAGCTGGTGGCACCTCGCTCCGGGCATGCCTCCAGGGAGTTGCTCGGAAGGAGGTGCCACCAGCTCGAGGGGAGGGAGCGGCCACCCCCCCGGCAGGTGGCGGTGGTTAGTGGTACTCCTGTCTCTCCTGAGAAGTCGACCCTGAAAAGGGTCCCGAAACCGCCCAAGTGCGCCAGATGCCCGAGTCGGCGCTCCGAGAGTCTCAGTCGGCCCCAAGATCCGCCCAGCCGCACCGATGATGCTTCAGCCGAGCCTCTTCTGGAGAGCTCGGTAGAGCCATCGCGTGCTGAACGGCCGCTGCCTGGACGGGCCAGGCAATAACCTTCAAGATGCAGTCAGCTTGAAGGAAGAGGGGAAACGATGCTGCGTACGAGGAGGACGAGGAGAGCGTGCGGAAGACCCGCGCCGGCTCAGACGGGCATTGACCCAGCACGGGCCTGAAATCTTCAGCCTCTTTCCTGATAGGATGCTGCGCTGCGGCGGTGGCAGGGTTTGCCACGGGCAGCTGGACGTCTAAATTCTATCATTGAGGACAAAAGATCCCCTAACCCTAATAGCATGGAGACGTGGAGACGTGGCCTTACTGAGGTCCTCGTCTTTGCATCAGGGATAATCAAGCTGGGCGGTTTGGTCTGACACATCTGCAGGAAGAAAAAACAATCCCTAATGTTTGAAAGAGCGTTTTCTACCGCTGCTGGCGGAAAACCGGGGGGGGTCACTATCGGTTCGAACCCCCCCCCTCCCCGGCCACCCCCTCCGGAAAACCGGAGGTGTCACTACCGGTTCGAACCCCTCCTCCCCCCCAGTCCATCATAAAAAAGAGGGGGTAGGGGTCACTACCGGTTCGACCCCCCCCACCCACGAAAACCGGGGGGGTCACTACCGGTTCGAATCCCCCCCCCTCGAAAACTGGGGGGGGGGTGCGGACAGTGGTGGGGACGGTGGTGGTGGGGACAGTGGTGAGGGAACAGCGGGACAATGGTGGGGACAGTGGGACAATGGTGGGGACGGTAGTGGTGGGGACAGTGGTGAAGGCGGTGGTGAAGACAGTTGTGGGACAGTAGCACGGTGGGGAAAGTGGTAGGGACAGTGGGGACAGTGGGACAGTGATGGGGACAGTGGGGACGCTGGGACAGCACAGTGGGACAGCGGTGGGGACAGTGGGACAGTAGTGGGCACAGTGGGGACAATGGGACAGTGGTGAGAACCGTGGGTAAAGTAGGGAGAGTGGGAAAGTGGTGGGACAATGGTGGGGAGAGTGGGGACATTGACACGCTGGTGGGGGCATTGGTGGGGACAGCGGGGACAATGGTGGGAACAGTGGGGACAGTGGGGCAGTGGTGGGGATGGTGGTGGTGGGGACAGTGGTGTGGGGACAGTGGCAATGTGGTGGAAACAGTGGGACAGTGGAGGGTACAGTGGTGGTGGGGACAGTGGTGAAGGCGGTGGCGAGGACGGCGGTGGGACAATGGGACAGAGGTACAGTGGGGACAGTGGTGGGGACAGTGGGGACAGTGGTGGGAACAGTGGGACAGATCAGTGGGACAGCGGAGGAGACAGTGGGACAGTGGGGACAGTGGGGATAGTCGGGCAATGGTTGGGGCCGTGGAGAAAGTGGGGAGAGTGGAACCGTGGTGGGAACAGTGTTGGGGACAGTGGGAACAGTGCGACAATGGTGGGGGCACTGGTGGGGACAATAGGGACCGGTGGTGGAACCGGTGGGGACAGTGGTGGTGAGGACAGTGGTGCTGGGAACAGCAGTGGGGGATGTGGTGCGGACGGCGGTAGGGACCCCCCCGGCAAGGGGGGGGGAGTTTGAACCAGTAAGGTGCCCCCTGGTTTTCGAAAGGGGGGGGGGGGTTCGAACCGGGTGACCCCCCCGGTTTTCGAACTGGTGGGGGGGGGGGGTTCGAACTGGTAGTGTCCCTTCCCAGTTTTCCGGAGGGGGGGGGGAGGGTTCGAACCAGTATAGACACCCTCCAATTTTCTGGAGGGGGGTGGGGGGGTTCGAACCGGTAGTGACCTTCCTCTGGTTTTCTGGGGGGGAAGGGGGGGGGGTCGAACCGGTAGTGACCCCCCTCGGTTTTCGAGGGGGAGGGGGGGGGGGTTCGAACCGGTAGTGACCCCCCATGGTTTTCTGGAGGGGAGGGGGGCGGGGGTTAGAGGAGAAGGGGGTTTTGCCGGGGGAGGGGGGGAGGGGGTCCAGCAGGGGGGGGGGATTTTCGGAGGGCCGGAGGAAGAGGGGGGGAATTTTCCACAGTACAGAAGCGGTGGATCACGCTCCCTCTAATGTTTCGGCCCACCTAACACGTGTCCCGTCCCAACGGGTTAGGGGTTCTCTCTGTGGTTCATCAGATAGATGGCGCCGCACTCCCCACTTCTGCCACCGAGTCCCCGGCGGGCTCCTTGAAGACGCGGCCAGTTCTCGGCGGCGCGCGCCACTCGCACGCGTGGCACCGGCCGCAGGACGCACCGTCCTTACAGCCGCGAGCCTTGCGGAAGTACTTGCACGCCCCAGCGCAGCCGTGTGGGTGATTTCGAAGAACCCGAAAACTACATAAGCATAAACTTTCGGCGCTCCGCGCGGATTTCTTGGTTCTGCGCGAATACCCCCTCCCAGGCGCGCGGAGCGCGCCAGGGGCGGCGCCAGAGGCACCGCCAGGGGGGCCCAGCGCAGATCCAAGAAATCCGCACGGAGCGCCGAAAAATTACGTTTATATCCGTTTTCTGCCTTCGATGATTGACCGAACCCGGCGACATCTTCTCCAGGTCCTGGTGCGGGGCAGTTAGCGACCACAACCACACCGAGGACGCACTCTGGGAGATGTCTTGCGCATGCCAAAACACTGGCCATCGCTCGGACGTTCATCCCCTGTGTTTTTTGTCGGTTTCGTGCGTGGTTTTTTCGCAGGGTGATCCATGATCAAGGATGCTCCTTAGTAGTCCCCGTCGAGAAAAAGTGCACTGCACACGTCCGAGCGATACCAAGAACACTGCCGGAGCACCGAGACCAGCTCCATGCTGGCCGTGGTCGATGTGGCGCCCCATGAAGGTCAGATCGGCCACGACCAAAACCAGCATGAGCACGTCGAGGCCGACGGGATTCGGGGAGTAAGCTTACGTCGGGCGCGTCTCCCTATACAGGGGGATTTTGAACGAAAAATGGAGAATAATCAACACATACCCCAACATAGCCAAACAATGCTCCAAGAATCGTCCCCAGACTATTTTTGGACTATTTTTGAAGACTCCTGCTGTAGAGGGACAGGCCCGACTGAAGTGTAAGCGCAGTATCAACGACACGCCTCTGTGGGGAACCCCTCGGCGCGCTACTGCTGAAGGAATGCCAGGCCTTCCGACAAAGATGAAGGAGCAGCACGCTGATGGGCTACGTACTAACGGCAGCGTGTCGTTGAAACCTCTTCTGCCCCCCGAGGGTTCCCCCCCGAGGGACCCTCCAGAAGAATCCACTGGGCTGTGGTTGTGGTTCTCTGCTGCGCTCGGGCCTCGTTCGTCCACTCGGCTCCGCCGCCCCCGCCCCCCGTGGCCACACCTGCCAGCGCGGGCGCCCGTGCCGCGGCTGGCTGAGGCGGGGGCGGACAAACCTCCTGGGGAAACCAACGGGTACCGATACTGGGCGGCGAGCAACAGGGCGAATCGAGAAAGAGGAAACCCTCTCAGAAGGCGGTGGGGCTTCTCAGAATCCCTCCGGCCTTCTCAGAGGTCTTCTGCGTCTTCGGGGAAGGCTCAGAAAACTTCTCAGGAGGCCCGAGGACTTCCGAGCCTCTGGAGAAGGCCAGCCCCTTCTCACTTTCCGCCCTCGCTTCGCTCACCGCCAAGATGCCGCTACTCCCTGGACATCTCCCGGGGTGCGTTTTGACCAGACTTTCGAGGCGAATCCAGCGGTAGCGACGAGGTCGTCCCAGGAGACCCCAAAAGGCGAAAACGATGCAAGGGTAGCGGTATTGGTACCTTTTCCTCCGCTGACCTCCGGCGTCCGCGGGGTAGCTTTGGACTCAGGAGCCAGCGATGTGCACACTCGTTCGCTTGGCGTCGGCCGCGCCGCGCAGCTGCGCGCTGAGCCGCCCGCGCGGAGTCTGGGCGCTGGGCCGCCATCCGCGCGCTGCTGGTGCTGGTTGTCGCGGCGTGGCCAGACGCAGAGGTGGCACCTGAGCGACGATCAAAAACGGGCCTTGCGCGGGATGGCACAGCGGCCACACGCGGTGGCTTGCGCGGGCCGCCAGAGCGGCAAGCCACAGTGGGAGACGAGGGCGCTTGCGCGCGACCATACGCGAGCAGCTTACACCCTGCGAAATGCTTAAGAAATCATGGGTTAAGAAATTCATAGTCTCAGAACTTGAGTAAAAACCCAAAATTTCCACTCAAATCTTAGGATTTACATTGAAACATTAAGAATAATCGAGACTCTGGCCGAAAACTCAAGTTTTCTTAAGCATCGCCTGAGGTGTACGCGCGAATGTCGGCGCAATCGAACCCGCTTTTGTTGCGCCGCGCACCTGTCGCAGGCCGGCCCGTCCTTGCACCCCCGAGACCTCGCGGACACGTACTTGCACGGCCCGGCGCAGCAGCCGGGGTGCCCGATGGAGCCGAAGGAGACGCCCTGCTGTCGGCTGCACGCAAGAGTGACCCTACACCCTGCGAAATGCTTAAGAAATCATGGGTTAAGAAATTCATAGTCTCAGAACTTGAATAAAACCCAACATTTCTACTAAAATCTTAGGGTTTACGTTGAAACGTTAAGAACAATCGAGACTCTGGCCGAAAATTGAAGTTTTCTTAAGCATCGCCTAAGGTGTACATTGGAGGCCAGTCCACAAGACACCTTCCGCACGAAACCCAGCCCTGAGACCCAAGGACGTCCACTGATTTCCGGCGTGGGAGCGTCCCGCCTTCCATGGGTAAGACCATCGAAACCCGAGGAACCCAGGACGCCCTGGAGGCACGCAGGGTGTTCCTTTGAATGGGCAGGAGAGCCCAGAACGAATCGAGAAGTCGACTCGGCGACCGAAACTCATCGGATCGGCAGAAATCGGCAACCAAGTCGGGACAAGTCGAATCGGCATAAATCGGCAGGCCAGTACGCCTCCAACCAGAAATCTGAATCCGAAGCCGAGACGAATCAGAATCGGGGGCCATCAAAATCAAATCGAATCGGAGGAATCGAACTGAGCCCTGCATGGGCCCCCACCGTGGGCGAGGAGTGGCCCCTGGGGTGCGAAGCTCGCCGATCGCTGCACGCGGTGCATAGCAGCGACGGCCTGTACGCCTGGGGTCCGACCCTCCAGGCGCGCACCCCCGACGCCGCGCATCCAAACAGGCCACTCCGGCCGAGGAGGACGACGACGACAAGGACGACGACGACGCCGACGAATCCGACGACGAAGACGACGACGACGAAGACAAGGACGACGACAAGCACGACGACACGGTCGACGACGACGACGACGACGACGACAAGGACGACGACGACGAAGACGACAACAAGGACGACGACGACAAGGACGACGATGACGCCGACGAAGCCGACGACGAAGACGACGACAAGGACGACGACAAGGAAGACAAGGACGACGACAATGACGACGACGACGAAGACGACGACAAGGACGGCGACGACAACAAGGTTGACGACGACGACGAGAAGGACGACGAACGGGCGACGACGACGTTGCAGACGACGACAAGGACGACGACGACGACAAACACGACAACAAGGACGACGAAAAGAACGACGACGACGACAAGGACGACGACAAGGACGAATACGACAAAACGAGAACAAGGACGACGACGACGAAGACGACGAGAAGGATGACGACGAAGACGACGACAAGGACGACGTCAAGGACGACGCCGACAAGGACGACGACAAGGACGACGACGACGACAAACACGACGACGACGAAATTGACGACAAGGACGATTACAAGGACGACGACGACGACAAGAACGGCCACAAGGACAACGACGACGAGGACGACGACGAGGACGACGACGACGACGAAGACGACGACGAGGACGACGACGACGAAGACGGCAAGGACGACGACAGTGACGACCACGACGGCGACGAAGCGGACGACGAAGACGACGAGGACGACGACGACGAAGACAAAGACGACGACAAGGACGACGACGACGAAAAGGACGACGACAAGGTCGAGGACGACGACGACGGCGACAAGGACGGCGACAAGGACGACGACGACGAAAAGGACGACGACACGGACGACGACAAGGAGGGCGACGACGACAAGGACGACGACTAGGACGACGAAGAACGAAGACGACGACAAGGACGACGACAGGGACGACGACGACGGCGACAAAGCCGACGACGAAGACAACGACGACGAAGACAAGGACGACGAAGGCGACGAAGCGGACGACGAAGACGACAAGGACGACGACGACGACGACAAGATTGACGATGAAGACAAGGACGACGACAAGGATGACGACGACAAGATTGACGACGAAAATGACGACAAGGACGACGACGACAAGGACGACGACAAGGACGGCGACGACGAAGACGACAAGGACGACGACAACGACGAAAACGACAACAAGGACGACGAACAGAACGACGACAACGACAAGGACGACGACAAGGACGATTAGGACGAAGACGACAAGGACGACGACGACGAAGACGACGACAAGGACGACGACGACAAAGACGACGTCAAGGACGACGGCAAGGACGAGGACAACGAAGACGACGACAAGGACGACGACGACAAGGACGACGACGAAAAGGACGACAACGACGACGAAGACGACGACAAGGACGACGACAAGGACGACGACGACGACAAGGACGGCCACAAGGACGACGACGACGACGAAGACGACGACGAGGACGGCGACGACGAAGACGACGACAAGGACGACGACTAGGACGACGACGACAAGGATGGCGACACAGGACGACGACAACGACAATGACGACGACGACGGCGACAAGGACGACAACAAGGACGACGACAAGGACGACGACGGTAACGACAAGGACGACGACGACGGCAAAGACGACGACAAGGACGGCCACAACGACGACGACAAGGACGACGACGACGACGACAAGGACGACGACGAAAAACGAAGACGACGACAAGGACGGCGACAAGGACGACGACGACGACAAGGACGACGACGAGGACGACGACGACGACACGGTCGACCACAAGGACGGCGACGACGACGAAGACGACGACAAGGACGACAAAGACACTGACGACGACGACCACAGGGACGACGACACGGACGACGCCGCCGAAGAAGACGACAGTGGCGACGACGAAGAAGACGACGACAAGGACGACGACGACGACGACGACAATGACGACGCTAAGGACGACGACAGCGACAAGGACGACGGCGACGACAAGGAAGACGACGAGGACGACACGGTTGACGACGAAGACGACGACGACAAGGACAACGACAAGGACGACCACGAAGACGACGACAAGGACGACAAGGACGACGACGACAAGGCCGACGACAAGGACGATGGAAAGAATGGCGACGACGAAGACGACAAGGACGACGACGGTAACGAGGGAGACGACAAGGACGACGACGACAAGGACGACGACAAGGACCACGACGACGACGAAGACGACGACAAGGACAATTACGACGAAGACGACGACAAGGAAGACGACGACTACGAACACGACCACAGGACGACGACATGGACGACGTCAAGGATGACGACAACGACAAGGACGACGATTAGGACGACGACGACGACGAAGACGAAGACAAGGACGACGACGACGACAAGGACAACGACGATAAGGACGACGAGAGGGACGACGACGACGAAAACCAAGACAACAGCGACGACGACGACGACGAAGACGACGACAAGGACGACGACGACGAAGGCGACAACGAGGACGGCGACGACGAGGACGACGAGGACGACGGCGACGATGACAACGACAAGGACGACGACAAAAACGACGACGACGACAAGGACGACAACGACGGCGACAAGGACGACGACAAGGACGACGACGACGAAAACGACGACAAGGACGACGACGAAACCGACGACGATGAACGACGTCGACGACAAATAAGACGACAAGGACGTCGACGACGACACGGACGACGACATGAACGACGACGACGCCGAAGACGGCGACAAGGACGATGACCAGGACGACGACGATGACACGGACGCCGACAAGGTCGACGGCGGCGACGACGAAAAAGACGCCGATGAAGACGACGACGAAGACGACGGCAAGGACGACCACACGAACGACGATGACGACAAGGACGACGGCATGGACGCCGACGACAAGGACAACGACGACTACAACGAAGCCAAAGACGGCGACAAGGACGACGACAAGGACGACGACGACGGCAAAGACGACGACAAGGACGGCCACAACGACGACGACACGGACGACGACGACGACAAGGACGACGACAAGAACGACGCCGACGACAAAGGAGACTGCGACAAGGACGACGCCAACGACGACGACAGGTACGACGACAAGGACGACGCCGACGACACGGACGACGACAAGGAGGCCGACGACGACGACACGGACGCCGACAAGGTCGACGACAAGGACGACGACGAAGACGCCGACGGAGACGACGACGAAGACGACGACAAGGAAGACGACGACGACGACAAGGACGACCACAAGAACGACGATGACGACAAGGACGATGACAAGGACGACGACGACAAGGGCGACCACGATACCGAAGACAACGACGGCGGCAAGGACGACGACAAGGATGAAAACGACGACGGCAAAGGACGTCGACGACAACAAGCTGACGACAAGATCGACGACGAAGATGGAAGCGACGACAAGAACGACGACGAGGACGAAGACGACGACAAGGACGACGACGACGACGACACGGACGACGACAAGGACGACGACAAGGACGACGACAACGACGACACAGACGACAAGGACGACGACGACAACCAGAAGAACGACGACGCCGACGACGACGAAGCCGAAGACGACGACAAGGAGGCCGACGACGAAAACGACGAGGTCGACGACAACGACGACGACGCAAGGACGTAGACAAGGGCGACGACGACAAGGACGACGACGACGAAGACGACGACAAGGACGACGACAAGGACGACAAGGACGACGACGACAAAGACGACGACAAGGACGTTGACGACAACGACGACAAAGACGAAGACGACGACAAGGACGACGACAACGACGACGACGACACGGACGACGACAAGGACGACGAAGACGACGACGACGACAACGACGACGACGCTATGGACGACGGCGGCGACAAGGACGACGACCACGGACGACGACAAGGACGACGACAAGGACGACGACGAGGACGACGATAAAAACGGCAACAAGGACGACGACGACAACGAAGACGGCGACAAGGATGACGACGGCGACGACGACAAGGACGACGACGACGACGAAGACGACTCGGACAACGACACGGACGACGACTCGGACGACGACGACAAGGACGACGACAAGGACGACGGCGACGACAAAAACGACGACAAGGACGACGACAACGAAGACAAGGACGACGTTGACGACATGGACGACTGCAAGGACGACGACGAGGATGAGAAGGACGGCGACAAGGACGGCGACGACGAGGACGACCACAGCGACGACGAAGACGAAGACGACGACAAGGACGACGACGACGACAAGAACGACGACGAGGACGACGACAACGACAAGGACGACGCCAAGGACGACGACGAAGACGACAAGGACGACAGCGACGACGAAGGCGACGACAAGGACAACGACGACGAAGACGACGACAAGGACGACGACAAAGGACGACGAGGACGACACGGACGACGACACGGACGACGACAACGACAAGGACGACAAGGACGTCAACGACGACGACAAGGACGACGACGACAAGGACGACGACAAGGACGACGACGACGACAAGGACGACGAACAAGGACGACGACAAGGACGACGACGACAGAGACGACGAAGGAGGACGTTGACGACGACGACAAGGACGACGGCAAGAACGACGACGACGACGAAGACGACAAGGACGACGACAAGGACGACGACGAAGACGACGACAAGGGCGAAGAGGACGTGACGACGAAGACGACGACAAGGACGACGACAAGGACGACGACGACGACAAGGACGACGACAAGGAGAACGACGACGACGATAAGGACGACGACAAGGACGAAGACGACGAAGACATCCAAAACGACGACGACTAGGACGACGACGACGACGACGACAAGGACGACGAAGAAGGAAGACGACAACGAAAAGGACGACGACAAGGACGACGACGACGACGAAGAAGACGACATGGATGACGACGACTATGAACACGACAAGGATGACGTCAAGGACGACGACAAGGACGACAATAACCTCATCAAGCAATTAAGGACCCACCCGGGTCTATCATTAGCACCGCACTGTAATTAAATAGTTCTGGGGGGCGTCCCGCGCCCCGGCTCGGGTGGTATCCCAATTGGAACTGGAATAACAATAAGAAATAATTGCTAGTGATGAGGATAAGAATAAAAAATGATAATGCTAAGCATAAGAATAAGGATAAGAGTAAAAGTAATAATAGTGATAATAATAAGAATTAACTTAATATTAAAAGTCCTAGTGAAAACAATAATAATAATAATAACCATAATTCGAATATTAACACAACAAATAAGGAAAATAATTGGAAAAAGCATGACAATACGAGCTTTCTCCCACTCTCTTCAGCATCCTTGTCCTATACGACTTGTGCCACCACCCCTGTTGAACCATTGTTGTTCCCCGGCCGTCACGCGGGGTAGTGCATCCGAGCATATCGCCCCCGCCACGCACGGCGCGATATCTTAGACCCGCACCCGCACAAAATAATTACGACAGCTTGTCCAAAAGACAAGAAGTAAAATACGACCAAGAATAAGAAGAAAAAAATATTAGAATACGACTGGGAATAGTAATACGAATAAGAGTAATGATAAAAATGCAAATTTCAACCCGAAAACAGACGGGTTTCCCTGCGTGTTTCCTCCTTCCCTCCTTTTTCCAATGTTCTCCATCATCCATGTCCTATACGATTCTTATTACCACCCCTAATGGAACATTGTTTTTTCCCAGCCGTCGCGTTGGGTAGTGCATCCGAGGATATCGCCCCCGCCACGCACGGCGCGTTATCTTAACACCCGCACTGCCAAAATTATTCGCCCCCCATCGTAGCCACGGACGGTTCCTTTTCAAAGCTGGGCTCTCCCATGCTGAGGCGCCCCTGCTCGGAAGGCCGAGCGCTGGGAAGACGCGCGGCCACTCCAGTTCTCGCCCAGACCGACCACCTAACGCAGACTCGTCTGCGTCCGGAGCAGTTTCTGCGGATGTCTCAGGCGAGGCGCTTGCCTCAGAACCACAACGAGACCATATTGCGAGAATGTCTCAGGCGGTTTGCTTGTTTCGGCGAACAGATTCGTCTGCGTTCACATAAAGGTGCGAGGTGGCAGGGATAACTTCTGGGGTGCCGGGTGCGTTATACTTTCGCAGGAGAGGGGGAGGTTCTTAATCCCACCAGCCCTTTGGGCGTGAGTGGTTTAGAGAGCCCGCTCTGTTCTCAACCCCCCTTCTTCCCCTTCGGGGAGGGGTTTACCCCTCCCCCTACCCCCTCCCCCTGGGCCCGGAGAGGTCCCACCGCGGGTCGCCGGAGGGTTTTTTTTCGACTCCTGGGAGGGCTAAAATTCGACAGCCCTCACGAGGATTCTGGCCCCGACGGGGGGGGGGAGAAAAATGCTCCCCCCATCTGTGATCGATCGCCCCACAGATGGCCCCAAGATTCCTCCCAGACCCCTCCCAGAGAGTCCCAAGAGGCCCCAAGAGGCCTCCAAGAGGCCCCCAAGATGCCACCAAGAGGCCCCCAAGAGGCCCCAAGAGGCTCCCCCGAGGCACCCAAGACGCTCCTGGAAGCCCCTGGAGCCGCCAAGAGGCCCCCAAGACGCCCCAAACGGCCTCCAAGAGGCTCCCAAGAGGCCCGAAGAGGCTCCCCCAAGGCACCCAAGACGCTCCTAGAAGCCCCTGGGGCCGCCAAGAGGCCCCGAAGACGCCCCAAAAGGCCTCCAAGAGGCTCCCAAAACGACTCACACCACGACGAGGGCCCCGAACGACTCACACCACGAGGAGCCCGAACGAGTCACACCAGGAGGAGGGGCCCGAACGACTCACACGACGACGAGGGGCCCGAACAACTCACACCACGAGAAGCCCGAACGACTCACACCAGGACGAAGAGCCCGAACGACTCACATCACGAAGAGCCCGAACGATCACACCAGGAAGAAGGGCCCGAACGACTCACACCAGGACGAGAAACCCCAAACGACTCAAACCACGAGGAGCGCTTTCTCTCCCTCCTCCTCCGCCTCGTCCTTCTCCCGCTCCCACCACAAGGAGGATGTACAAGGAGGCGGGAGGAAGGAGGAACAGGGGAGATATGCGGGGGCAGGCGGAAACACGCCTGAAAAACACGACTGTCGGCATGCTTCGCAAGAGTTGCTGTTTTGAGATGGGCTGGTGGGGATACGCGAAGCGTAAAGAATTGCTTAATGAGGTTAACGACGACGACGAAGACGACGACGACAACAACAAAGACGACGACGACATCGACGACAAGGACGACGAAGAAGGACGACGACAACGACGACGACGACAAGGACGACGACAAGGACGACGACGAGAACGACGACGGAAACGACGACGACGACGGGGAGCACGTCGCCTGGCCGGAAGCCGGCGCCGGCCACGGGCCCTTGCCCGACGGTTCCAAGGGCGGCGGCACGAGGGGC
>CAUYUJ010004446.1:1027619-1042619 GCA_963575745.1 Prorocentrum cordatum
CGCTCCTGCACCACCTCGGGCGGACAGTGGTTCCTATTGCTTCCAGTTGACTCCAAGCGATCCCTATTGGTTCCTATTGATTCTCCTTGATTGCGATTGACTCTACCTGATTCCTGTTGAGTGGATCCCTATTGCTTCCAACTGATTCCCATGGAGTCCTGTTGATTCCGACTGATTCTTGCGCACGGCACGCTCAAGACGAGGCCAAGGCCAGGACAGGCGCGCGTTTTCTTATCCGGCGTTTCGACATTGGGCGGAGGGGGGGAGGGGGAGGGGAGGCGTGGCTCCGGACTCCTGCTGAGCGTGACTGTTTGCAGGAGTGCGGCCTCTGGGGGAGACTCCACCCGCTCGAAGCAGGCACCAAAAACAGCCAAGCTCTACTCCATGGGGGGGAAGGGGGGTGGTGCGGGGACCCGCCCCGATCGGCAAAACAACGAATCAAAAAACGATCACCAGGGCTGGACCTAAACGTTGTGTGTTCGTTTTGTGTTCGTTTTGTTGTTCGTTGCGCTCTACCTGCTTTCCTGCACCCCCCCTCCCAGAACGAACAACAAAGCACAGCCGAAGTCCAACAAAACAGCGTTGAGGTCCAGCCGAGGACCAGGAACAGAAATCTCGGGCGAGGATCAAGCGAGAATCCTCTGGGACCCGGCGGGTCTGGAGAGGATGCCTCGGGCGCCGCGGCTTGGCCAGAGCGTTCCAAGACGGTCTGGGAGCGCTCTGGAGCTAGTTTGTCCTCGCCGCCAGACAAGATGCTCAACCCTCGGGCGCGCTGACGAGGAAGCAAGCGTGCCTCAGAACTGTTGCCCGTCCTTCCCACACGCGTCCACTGCCGAAGCGTCCCCCGTCCCCCCTGTGATCTGAGTGGGCCCACGGGCGGCGTCGCAAGGCTTCACTGGCCTGACTACCTACCAGACCACCCCAACCCAACCCGAAGACCCGAATTTCGGGTTGGGGGGGGTATGGGTTCCATATGTGTTTTTGTCGATGTTCCCGGACCCCCCCCCCACTAGAAATCAAGGGTAAATCTGAGCCTTCGGGTTGGGTTGGGGTGGTTTGGTGGGTGGTGATGGCCTGGCCCCGTCCGAGCATCACACATCAGCTGTTCCGCGTCTTGGGCACGCTCACGGCGGGCGGTCCTGGGCCGTGCCCGGCCTCCGGCGGCCCTCTCGCCCGGGGAGAGCGGGTCGGGGCGCCCAGGAACCCCGCATGGCACCGCACGTCGTGGACACGCTTCCGCCATCGGGTCCATCCCCCGGCGCGTGATGTACTGTACACCCTGCGAAATGCTTAAGAAATCATGGGTTAAGAAATTCATAGTCTCAGAAATTGAATAAAACCCAGAACTTCTATCAAAATCTTGGGATTTACATTGGAAAGTTAAGAATAATCGAGACTCTGGACGAAAACTTAGGTTTTCTTAAGCATCGCCTAAGGTGTAGGGTTGTAGGCTTTCCAGCCGTCCTGGGGTAAGCGTGGCCGACGGCGGAAGTTCGCTGTCTGCGCTTCGTCACGACGGACCCCCCCCCCGTCCCGACCCTCTCCCCAGGGCCGGTGATTCATCCCGTCATCCCGCTCCTGCTCCTCCTCCTCCTGCTGCTCCTCCTCCTCCTTTTCCTTCTCCACCTTTTCCTCCTCCTCTGACTCCTCCTCCTCCTCCTCCTCCACCTGCTCCTCCTCCTCCTCCTTCTCCTTCTCCCCCTCCGCCTCCCCCTCCTCCTCACCTTCCTTCTCCTCCTCCTCCTCCTCCTCCTCCTCCTCCTCCTGCTCCTCCTCCCCCAGTCTCCCCAAGGCCGGTGATTCATCCCGTGTCGTCTTTGGACGGTCCCAGGGTCCGGCGGGAGCCCCCCGAGGCCCAGAGCGGCCCCAAATCTCCATGTTGCGCGTGTTTCCTTTGATTCTTCCCAGGCGCCGAGCGTGTCTGGGATTAGGTCGGGCATGTCCCCCTACAGGCGGATTTTGGCAGAAAAATAAAAAACTTAAACTACTCCTAACAAGTCAAAAAATCAAAACATCCTCCACCGAATATGTTTTGACAATGTTTGAAAATTCCCCTTGTAGAGGGACAGGCCCGACTTAAGTCTGGGATTGTGTCGCCGCGCTTCGTCCGCCCGTCACCGCTCCGCAGCGGCCGCAGGAGGGCCGCAGGGGGCGCAGCCCCAAACCCCATGGCCGCTGGGCGCGGCATGTGCGCGGGCATGGTCCAGGAAGGAAGGCAGGAGAAGCCACTGGACTGCGCAAGGTGTGGCCACCTCCACCTCGCACATCCCGCCTCCCTCTTCCCCCACCACCCCCCGTTCCCCCCCGCTCCCCCTCCCTCCCCTTCCCTGCCGCCCCGCGCCCTCCCCCGCCTCCCATCCCCCCCCTCACCCATTCTTCCCCTCCACAATCACACAATATGAATACAGGATGCCGCCGAACTGAGAATGAATATGTGGCGCTCCCGCTACAGCGTTCCAGGTCCTTACAAATCATGAGCCCGCTGCAACGCTAACCTCTCATGGTTGCTTAGATTGCTTCCGGTCCATCCAGACCGTGCTCCCACTGCAGCGCTGTTCTCACATCCGCAGTTCCGGCGCTCCGAAATCGCGCTCCCGCTGCAGCGGTGATCTCATGTTGCGCTTCCCGTCCATTGGCATGTCCCGTTATGACATATTTTTGGAGTCGCGTTCTCGACGCGACGAAGTCGGCCGTGGCGTGCCGTCCTAAGCCATGTTACGCCGTACTATACCAAGCATCTCGCACTTTCTCGGGATCATTGCCCAGTTCGACATCCGAGTGTGCGAATAGAGAGGGGAGAGTGATATATATATATATATATATGTATATAATAAAACAAACAAAAAAGAAAGAGGGCCCGTAAGGCAGAAAAGTCTGCCCCAACATGACGCCGGGCCGCGCGCAACCCTCACTTGTGCTCTGAGGTGTCTTGCCAACGTTTACGCTGCCTTCCAACGTGCCGCCGGGCATGCACGTATTGCCATGGGTGCCAGTCCAGTAGCCTCGTCCCCCACTGCCCGCCAGAGGCCGACTGTATCATATGGTGGAGACGCCTCTTGCTTGGCGCCCGTGCTGCATGTACGCACTGTTGCATCGTTCCCAGTTGCCACAGCCATCGTCTGCATCTAGTTGAGTGCCGCACTCTCCTGTCAGCCCCAGTGGTTAATCACGCTCGCAATCCCAACAAATCTCCCTCTCCCCCTCCCCCTCCCCCTCCTTCCCTCCCCCTCCGCTCCCCCCCCCCTTCCCCCCCACGCCCTCCTGGGATTAAGTCGGGCCTGCCCCCCTACAGGGGGATTTTGGGCGAACAATGCCCCCTGAATGGGCAAACATAATCAAAACATCGTACCCGGTGCGTTTCCGGACTCCTTTTGAATACTCCTCCTGCAGAGGGACAGGCCCGACTTAACTCTGGGAGGCAGGAGTCTCGCCAGTCACGTCGCCTCGGCTGCCCTGCAAGCCGCGGGCCGCGCCCCTCCGGGGCCCGCGCCTCGAAGTGGCAGGGGGTGCACGGGGCCCCCGCCGACCAGCGCGAGCAGGACCGGCGCAGCCGCCGCACTGCTCTTGGGACCAAGACGACTACGGGTAAGGAGGAGACGGAGGAGGAGGAGGAGGAGGAGGAGGAGGAGGAGGAGGAGGAGGAGGAGGAGGAGGAGGAGGAGGGGGAGGAGGAGGAGGAGGAGAAGTAAGGAGGAAGAGGAGGAAGAGGAGGAGGAGCCCAGCGTAGGAGGAAGAGGAGGAGGAGGAGGAGGGAAGAAAAGGAGGTGAAGGGAGAGAAGGAGGCCGTACCCAGACATGCGACGTCCTGGCACAAAAACCAGGACGGCGTGCCTTCTCCATCTTTGGCCCGTGGGGGCTCTCGCCTGGCCACGGGGCCTTCAGGAAACGGCTCGGGATGCAACACCAGCCCCAAAGGAAGGGGCCTGGGCTTCCGGGGACCCCGTTCTGACGAACAAGAAGCGGCATCGTGCAGGAAGGGGGTGGGGAGGGGTCTGGGAGGAGGGTGGAGGACGCGAGATGTCGCCATCGGTACGCCCAAGGGCTGCATGCGCGTCGACCAGGACCTCCTCCCTGGCTTCCCTCCTCTCCCCATGTCCCTCTCCGCCGCCGCCTCCTCGTCGCCGTCCTTCTCCTTCTCCGCCCTCTCCTTCTCTCTCCGGTTACTCTCGCTTCCTCTCGCCCATATTAACGGCCGAAGGGTTTGCAGAGGAAAGCAAGCCGAATATTGCAACCAGACCCAGTCTGAAGTTTGGCACGCCCCCAAAATGGGCAGAGAGAGAGAGAGCAGGACGAAGCGCAGGAGCTCCAAAACAGACAGCGGCCGCTGTTGGGCAAGCGACCCTCGAATGTACATCGCCCGCGGCGACTCCGACGGCGAAAGGACAAGAGCAACGATCACTATTCGGCCTCATTCTTGGGGCTAGAAAGCGATACCGATACTGCTGCTCCTTGGACCTCCCCCCGGGCGCGGTATGACCAGGACTTCGAGGCGAACCCAGCGGTGGAGGCGAGGAAATAATAGCGATAGCGGTATACGCTCCTACGCTGAATTCCATCGTACCCGAAGAGGAGGAGGAGGAGGAGGAGGAGGAGGAGGAGGAGGAGGAGGAAGACGAGGAGGAAGAGGAGGAGGAGGAGGAGAAGGAGGAGGAGGAAGAGGAGGAGACTGCCTCCTCCCCAAATGCCGAACTGGACTCAGACACGGCGGCCCCCCCCCCACGGCTGGCCGACAGGGATCTGCACCTGACGCATGCACGAGACTAGAGGAGAAGCAGGGGCGGGCGCCGGGGGGAACCCGTCGGGGGAGCCGACCCTTGGGCGATGGCACGCCTGAGCGACGCCCTGCTATGGATGACGCTCGAGCGCGCCACCGCCCAGGGTTCGCCCCCCCCCCCCCCCCCCCTCTCCCCCCACACACACCCTGGATTCTCGGTGGCGCTGGTCCCCGCTTCTCCTCTGTCGAGAACCCGCCCAGCAGAGAAAGACAGGGGCCCTTCCCGGCGAGAAGAGGGCAAGCTGCGAGGCACTCGCGGGCACCGCTGGGACCCGCCTCCCTTTGCGCAGCGTAGCGCGGACGTTCCGCTCAGACACGGAACGAGGATCACCTAGTCTGCTGCCGACAATGTTCGGAGAGAGGAGACTACCGTAGCCGACGAGCTGAAGGAATCGCCCCCAGCGCCCCCCCCAAGGCCGACACGAGACTCCGGGGGGTGGTGCCGCGCGCAGAAAGTCGCCGCGGCGAGGTCGGGGGTCGGCCGTGGGGGGGGGGGGCCCTCAGCCCAGCGGCTCGTGGGGGTCTCTCGGGGCGGTCGGGGCGGGATCCCTCACCTGAGCTGATGCCCCCAGGGTGGTCAGCAATAAAAGTGCACCACGCTCTGGGTGATCAGGAGGTCGGAGGGGGGGGGGAAAGAACCACCTGCTGGCAAATGCAATGGGTGTGATGATGGCGATGCTGGTGACGCGCCCTCGAGTTAGCGACGACGCGTTTCGACGATGTTGCGCCGAGATGTAATGTCACGATCGTCCCCGCTTTCGATCTCACTCGATCAACCCCACGATCGGCATCACGGCAAGTCTTCGAACCAATCGATTCGGCCATCGATCCCATTGTGCTCGCCTTAGGGGAGATCGCCTGTCCCCGCGAGATTTGCACGACCCGAGGGACGTCACGTCCCTGCGCATCCGGCAGCGCGAGCTCAACCAATGTCACAATCAACCTCACGGTCGATCTCACTTGTGATCTCACTAGTTATCCATCCCAGTCTAGCGACCTCATTATCGATCTCACCATCGACCTCACAATCGATACCAAGGCGGGACATCCCCAGCCACCGCCCGCCCAGCGCCGACGGATGACCGACGGGACACCAACGGGACATTCAAGGACACCACGGCGGGACACCACTGGCCACTGCGCGCCCACCGGGGGCGGAGGGGCGGTCCACTGCATCTGAATAGCCTCAGCGACGGCGGGGTCATTCCTCCCGCCCGCCCACGCATCTTCGCCTCGCTATCACGCGCGACACAAACACGAAACCGAACGCGATTTCCCAGTGAGAGGCTCTCCGTTCCACTGCGATCTCACCCAACAACCTCCGACCCCTAACCCTTTGGGAGTGGACCTATGTTAAGAGGCCCCAAGCATTAGGGATGGGGGTCTCTTCTGCAGATGTACCAAGCCCCAAAGTATTACTTGGCGGTGAGCGAGGAATGGAAGTGAGAAGGAGAAGGCGAGAAGGCCTTCTCAGAAGGTGGCGGGACTTCTCGGAAGCCCTCGCGCCTCACGAGAGGCTCTTGTGTTTCTTCGAGGAAGGCGTAGACAATATCTCAGAAGGCTTGGGGACTTCCGAGCCTTCTGAGAAGGCCCGCCCCTTCTCATTCCCCATTCCCCCCCCCTCGCTCTCCGCCGAATTACCCCTAGTGCAACGACGGGGACTTCAGTGAGACTACGTCCTCCCCGTGTTGTGAGGGGCAGTCGGGCCTCTTGTTCTCGATGCCAGGGGGAGCACAGGCTGCCGCCGTCCGCGGCAGCCCAGGGGGGAGTCACGCGCTGGGGCAGCCGTCTCAGGCGGCCCGGAGCCCCGCGAGGCGCCACGACTGGGACGCACAGAGACATACTACCAGTGCTACATGTCCTCCTGGGAGGCGCGCGCCCGACCCGAACATCTCGTAGACCCTTCTTGCAATATATCGTTTCCCGAGCGGCGTGGCCAGAAAGCGCCCGCTACAACGCATATTCTATAGGATTTCTCGGTGCGCGCGTCGCCCCTGTGGGGGGGGGTGGGGGGGCGACGCACAAATAGCATTAGTATGCTGGGGTGACGCCGAACAACGGCCAGGACCGGGAGCGCGGCGCGTGCTTCTGGCAAATCCTGGCCTTCGTTTAGAGGGAGCCCACCGAGGACGTACGCGCCCAGCCACGTACATGAATACGGCTCCCCAGTCCGCGAGACCAGCCTCGTTGCACGAGCGTTCGCGCAAGGCGTACGTTCGAAACCAGCGTGGACACATATGCGAACACGTCCTTCTTTCGCTCCTGAGTTCAGCGGCCGAAGACCGGCATGACATACAACAGATCCATGAGCGGGGGCGCCTATCCCAGGGAGGCTGGAAAACGAATTTCCCTACGGCGGCTGGTGGGGACGCGAACTTTCCAGCCGCCCTGGGGCAAACGCCCTCGACCGCACCGTGCTTCGCCAACTAATCGGTGAGGGCCGCCGGAATCAGGACACTGCGACCCGTGGAAAAATCCCGCCGAAGCAAACGAGCAACGGATAATGCTTCGACCTGCGGTTGCCAGTCCCTCGGGCCCGCCAACACCCTGGTTGATTTACAGAGGCCCATGTCTTTGCTTTTTGTTGTTGGGGGGGAGCCGGCCCTGGACCTGGCAGTGCAGCCGGGGCCTGGCGTGCCGCCTGCATTGCCTGAACTCGGGGCACTGCCTGCGGCTACTAGAGGCCTCCTAGATGGGGTCGGAGTCGATGGGGTCGGAGGATTGCGGCGCATCGTGGATACATCGGCGATGCATCGGCGATGCATCAGCGATGCGCCGGCGATGCAACGTCAACGTCGGCGATGCACCAGCGACGTCGACGTGAAGCAAATCGGGCTGCACATCGAGCCGCATCGGCGATGCATCGGCGATGCATCCGCGATCCTCCGACCCCACCTGCTCCGACCCCATCCAGGAGGCCTGCAGCTCCGCGGAACACAGCAGTCGAGCGCGCGCGGCAGAAACTCAGGCGACCGCAGGACTCGGCGCGTGGGCGAACCAGCCAGACGCCGTCAGCTACAGCACCGGCACATGGCCTGCCCTGGAACCCTGAACCCAAAACATGGTGACGCCCCTCTCGAATGAAGTCGGGCCTGTCCGCCTACAGGGGGATTTCGGACGGAAAATCAAACATATCCAAAAAATACCCCCAAATGGTAAAATGCTCATTTTTAACAATTTTTGAATATTCCTACTGTAGAGGGACAAGCCCGACTTCACTCTTGAGCAAAGGGGGGGGGCATCCTCAGCCTCCGCCGGTCTCCGCTGGCTTCTGCGCCGAGAACTCGGGCAAGTTCGGACGATGGCAACTCAAAGAACCGGCCCCCGAAACCCACCCAGGGCCCAAGCGCACACTTTGTCCGAGCTGCGTCCAGCCGTGACGACGAGGATGCCTCCCGAAGGTCAATACCGGCGTCTCAACTCGCACTCCTCTGCAGAACTGGGCCGCCCAGAGAAGGTTGTTTTATGTTTCGCGGTAGCGGCTGTTACCGGCCCCGGCCTCTCCCCCCCCAGTTGTAACGTCATGATGCGTGCTGCCCTCCGGATCACTCCCAGACGGCGTCGGCGCGAAACGTGACGGTATCGGATGGGTGGTTACGTGTGGGGGGTGACCCAAACGAGGTGAAGAAAGGGGTCCCGAAGGGGCCCTTCAGGACCCCTTGTGGAGCCAGCAGGGGCCCCGAGGGGGCTCTTCAGAGGGCCCCTCTCTTCACCCCCCATGAAAGCACCCCCCCCATCTGACTACCTACCAAACCACCCCAACCGAACTCGAAGACCCGAATTTCGGGTTGGGGAAGTTACTCGTTTCATATGTGTTTTTTCAACATTCCCCGCCCCCCCCCACTGGAAATGGAAGGCAAATTGAGGCCTTCGGGTTGGGTTGGGGTGGTTTGGTGGGTGGTGACCATCACCGCCCGCCCGAATTTGCCGGCCCATTCCCCCTGCCCCCCTTCGGCATCGCTCTCCCAACCTCGCGTATCGCGACCCCGACGCGCGACTACCCTCGCGCCCTCGCGCCACACCCTCCGAGGAGCGCAGCTGTCGGTCGGGAGCAGGCCGCGGAGCGCGACGCGCAATTGCCTTCGTGTTTGTTCGGGGCAGGATCAGTCAGCATGGAGTCGGGCAATCGGATCGACTGGACATGTGCGTCGGATCGGGCTGCATCGGCGCAAAGCCGAAATCGGATAGCATCGGCCGCGCCAGGATGCACAACAACGACATGCGAAAGTCTGACAGCATCGGTTTGGGCGTCCGAAATAGGCACGGGAAACATGGGTACGATACCCAACAACATATGTTGTCCAACAACGACAGCGGCCGCTGCTGGGAAATCGGCCTTCTGCCTCAAATGGGCAGCGTCCGCGGCGGCGAGGCTAGCGAAACTCTTTCAAGATGAACAAGAACCTTCGTTGGGCATCGTACCCATTCTTTCCGTAACCAATTCGTTCGTGACACATCGGACAATCAAACACCATCGGAATCGAATCGGATCGGGCCAGCCGAAATCGATATCGAAGACGCCCGACGCAGGCCATGGCCCGGCCCGGCCCGCACAGGCATCGAACCGATGCCGCGGCCGACGCTGTGACCGTGGCGGAGCCGCGCCCGACGCCGTCGACCATGGGGAAACCGCACTGTACCGATATCGCTGCTCCCCGGACCTCTCCTCGGGTGCGCTCTGACCAGCATCCCGGAGCGAAGCCGGCCGCGGCGACGAGGGCCTCCCGGGAGGCCCAAGGAGAGGACATCGAATGAAGGGTAGCGGCGTGGGCACCATCTCCTCCCCTGACCGGCGCCATCGGCCAGCGTCGGAGGAGCATCCATGCAGGCAGCAGCCTGCAGCCTCGGACCGCCCGCCGCCGATCGACCGAGGCACCGCCGACGGCCGTCGAGGTGGACGGGCGCCGACGGCACAACGCCGAGGCCGACGACAAGGCGCATGTGTTGGAGGTGCTCTGCAGCTTGCCCGACGCGAGCCGCAGTGGCGGCGGCGGTCGTACGATGAGTGATGGCCCAATGTTCCACCACCACCACCCTAGGCCCGCAGGCAAGACGGGGGAGAAGGGGGGGATGGGGAGGTCCTCCTCCATCTCCTCCTTCTCCTACTCCTCCCTCTCCTCCGCCTCCTTGTCCTACTCCTCCTCCCTTTCCTACCTGTGGATCTGGTGGTGGAACATCGGCCCATCAAGGAGAGCCCTGCTCAAGCTCGCCGCAGTCACTCTCGGCGACCCCACTCTGCGAGGGCGGCGGCTGTGATGTCGGAGATTGCAGGGCGCTCCGGTAGATCCCCTGCGCGCACAGGCCGCAGCCATCTGCTGCGGCCACCGAGTGAGATGTTGCAACTCGTCTACCAGCAACTCCAAGACATCAAGGGCATCGAGGACACGTGCGCGACTGAACTGGACGCATCACTGGCGCATGCGCCTGTACTCTTTGATCACCGCTTACGCTCCTCCTCATCATCATTGGGTATGGCAGCAAACAGCTCCGAATATGTAACAAATCGCAGTGGTCGTCATTGAGTCAGAGTGCTTGGAGTGGTGTACCAGACAGGGCGAAGGAGAGAGAGGAAGAGAAGAGGAGAGCAGAGGGGGAGGGGTGGTCATTCAAATCGAGGCTCCGAGACCTGACTGATTCCTACACGTGCACGTCCCGAAAGGAACAGTGAAACAACATACCGAAAGCACCTGCGTAGGCTGTGGGATCTGCAGAACTCGAACAGGTCGGCCACGTAAGTCCGCTAGCCCCCGTGCGGGGTAACCAGCAAGGGAGAACGTAAGGGGCAAGGTTTGTTACCAAATGCCATGTGCACGCGTCTAGGGAAATGTGTCAGTGTGACGGCATGCTGTATACATACTGCCTGCAAGCCGGTAGCCGTGGAGGCATACGATGTGCATACCCGATAAATAAATGCTGGATGCTTTCAAATCGGGAGAACAAGTTAGTAAACGCGCGCGATCTCCACTCCGCCCACCAAGACCCCGAGACGTCACATGTGCGTCATGAAGACAATATTCCCTGAACCTGTGGCTACACAACGCTTCCCAGGGCCACAGCAGATTACCAGATGCCTCTATAAGCATCTCAAGGCCCCTCAGCTCCCCAGAACATCCAAATGGACAACCATACAGCATAACGCGGTTTAATAATACCGCGCGTTCTGCTCCTAGGAACTTCGTTCAAGGTGGCCTGAAGACTGCCATTAGAGGCACCAAGTAGCTATAATAATGCCAACGATGAATCCCAAGTGCCCGCCAGATCTGTCAAGTGAATGGAACGGTTCGGGTTCGGACAACATAACTGCAATATGTGCCCAACTCACATCCAAACTGCACTTGCAAATGGAAGACGTGCAAACTTGACAACTACGTAAGCCAACTCGCTATAACAAATCCATGTGCGTCCGGGTTACCTGTACGCATGACTAACATGCAGTACGTGTACGTGCTTCCATGAGACCGACAGATCCCCTCGTGATGCCAGCGCTGGTGTGTGCCATGCCCATCGTGATGACATTGGTATTGCTAGGAGCTCCTGGTGTCTGTTACGAATGCGTGTCATGGATGTGTGCTTGCGGTGCGTCCGTCGTGTTGTATGCGCTTGCTGCCTGAGCTGGATTTCATCGTAATTGCAAGTGTATGCACGTTGTGTGAGGTTGTGAGGTTCGATGAACGTTAACGAGATTTGTTACTGGGGTTATGCTTTCGTTGTTCCAATGGAAGCCAGATTCTTTGGCTGGCTTCCAGATCTCCCACTTGCACGTGCTCGCGGCACTGGGCCCCCCCAGGCCCAGTCCCCCGCAATATGTAGGACCCCCATGTTCGTCTATATATACATCTAGGTGCGTGTGCGTGTGTGTGTGTGTGTGTGTGCGCGCGTCGCTGTCAACCTCTATCGGGCACGCATTATCTATCGGCCTCGCAACGTCTCCATGCACCAAACTGCCACTGTACCATTTGTGGTAAGATGTCTCCCTGCTTACTGGTCCCATTCTCTGTCGACCGATCTACCTATCGACCGACCTGCCGATTTCGCAATACATATATCGGGCCAACCATCTATCAGAACATCCATCGGGACGACCATCTATCGGGACAGCCATGGGGACAACCACCGAAACAACCAACGGGACAACCATCTGGACAACCATCGGGTCATCCATCGGAAAAAACCCTCAGGACAACCATCTATCGGGACCATCATCCATTGGGACACCCATCCATCTATCGGGACCACCATCTGGTAGACCATCACAACAACCATCAGGATAGCCATCGGGACACCCATCGGGACAAACATCGGGACAACCGTCAGGACAATCATCAGGACGACTATCGGGAAAAGCATCGGGATGACCAACGGGACAACCCGGGAGCACACGGGGCCCACGGTCCCGTCCAGTAGGCGACGCATTCTGGCCTGACCTGGCCCCCACCAGTACAGGAACTCGCGCAAGTCCGCCTCGCCCCACCCGCACGCGCGTCTCGCACGAAACGAAGCGGTTCCCTGGTTGGGGCACCTCACGTTTCACTTTGGTCGCACCCCTCCAACCTTGATTTTGACTGTTTCGGCCACGCGGGGCAGCGGTGACTCGCCGGAGGCGTCTTCGTATTGGGGAACCTTTATAGGTGCATCGGATTTGATGGCACTCACTGGCTGATATACACTATCTTCGTGTCATCGGCCGCGCAATAGCTGTCCCAGTAGCCCTTGCGGTCCTCGCACATCGGCCCATCAAGCTGATGTTGTTCGGCCCATGTATCGTGCCTCCACATGCTAGTTTTCATTGGGTTAGCTGGGCATTTGGAGGGCATGCGCATGTAGCATCCCGGTTGAGAGGGGTATCCAGAAATAATATCAGAGCTGGTCTTGGCTCGAGGCTCTGAAATGTCAGCGTCGGCCTTGGGGTTCGGCTGTGATGGGGACTCCTGAGGACCATTGCCCCAGCCTGGACCCTCGATGTACTCCATCATCGAGTCGTCGGCTTCGCAATACCTATCCCAGAATTCCTTGCGGCCTTTGCAGTCCGTCCTATCAAGCCCGCGCTTCTCGGCCCAGGTATCGTGCCTCCACAGGTTCGCCTTCATCGGCTCGTGGCACGTGGAAGGCATGCGCACGTAGCACCCTGGCTGAGAAGGATACCCCGAATCAGTGCCCGTGTCGGATTGCAGCCTCGGCTGCCCAATGGCTCGGCGGCGCGCCGAAGCGGGGAGTGAGCAGGGGTCGGCAATCTCTCGTGGGCGAGAAGCATCGAATCCGTATCCGCGGCTGCGCGGTCGGGGCCCCTGGGCCGCGACCCCGCGGCTACGGGGCGCGTTTCTGTGGCGTCCCCGCAGGGATCGCATCCGAGCGACCGCGCATCCGCGGGATCGCGCCCCGGAGTCCAGACCGCGAGAGGGCGGATGCGGACATGTTCGCAGCTCGCGCTTCTCAGGAAGGGAGGACAGGCGTGTCGGAAGTCCTCCGGCCTTCTGAGAGGCCCTCCGTCAGCCCTCTGTGGCTTCGGAGAACGCTGAAAAAGGTTCTCGGACGGCCGAGGAGGAGGAGGAGGAGGAGGAGGAGGAGGAGGAGGAGGTTGAGGAGGTCCGCAGCGTCTCCCTTCCCACTTCCCACCCTGGGCGCGCCGCCGGACGGCCCCGTCCTGCCCGACGTACTCCATGGCCGAGCCCTCGGACTCGCAGTACCGGTCCCAGAACTCCCTCCGGCCGCGGCAGCCCGGCTCGTCGAGTCCGTGCTGCACGGCCCAGACGTCCCTCCACCATGTTAGGAAGGCACCAACTATACACCAACACCGATCCTGGCCAGGATCACCCTGGGCCCAGGATCGGTGTATACGCCCTCGTGCCTTGCGCAAGAAGGCATATACACCGATCCTGGGCCCAGGGTGATCCTGGGCCAAGATCGGTGTTGGTGTATAGTTGGTGCCCTCCGACATGTGCTCGTCTTCGCCGGGCTCTTCGGGCAACTGGCCGGCAGGTGCACGTAGCACCCGGTCGGGCGCGGGCTGCCGAGAAAGCCGTGATCGTCAGCACCGAGGAGGAGCGCGTCACCGGGCGCACCGTCGGCATCGCGGCTGGGCTGGAGCGCGTCACGCTGGAGGGCGATCACCTGAAGGATGGTGCTCGCAGAAAGCAAACAACAAAGGAAACGTTCCACATGAAGTCGCATGACGGCGATGCAGCGCTCGTCACGCGCCAAGGTAATGTGCGCTATCAGATCGGCCTACGCAATGGCACGACATACCTTGAGCCAAAACGGCTACTGAGGGGCAAAGTACGGAGGGGGGATGGGGGAGGGGAGGGGAGCGGAGGGGAGGGGGAGGTGCGGGGAAGAGAACAGGGGAGTGGAAAGAACCGCAAGAAACATCTATTACAACACGTGTAAACATACCCCAATGTAAACACTATTAGAACATAAGCGGATAACAAATATGGAAATCCAAGAAACCGAAACGCCATGCACGGAAAACATATGCGAATCCGAAAAGGCCCAACTGCTACAAAACCAACAAGAACCCCCATAACGCAAACACTGTTCATAGCAATAGGAATTTGACCCGCCACCCCTGCCTACCACTGTAGGTAAGGCACGGCAATTGCCTAAAGCAAGCACTGCCAAAGAGGCACGACCATCAACCGCGAAACAAAAACAAGCTGAGTGGCATCTCGTGGGAGCTTGTGTAATTTTTGCCCCTCCATTGGTCCCGACGATGTACTATAGCGCTCTCGGCGCCGCCCGTAGCGCGCCGCAGTCGCTTCGGAGAACAACTGGAACACTATAACCACACCAATCAGAAGGCGATTCGGTATTCGAAACACTCGCTATCGGACAACTATGGGGACACGATCGGAACACCAACGAAACACGATTCGGGCCCCGAAGCCAACGCCAGAACACAATCGAACGTTACAGGAACACTAACGACAGAAACAACAAACGAGGCTCCCATGACATGCCACGTAAAGACTGGCCTTATGACATGACGGCTGGACAAGCTGGACCTCTGTCTGGTTGTGCGCGCCCTGTTCTTCTCATCCCTGGCCACCTGCGCTGTCGGTAGGTCGTCGGCATCGATATCGATAGGAAGCCGCCCTGAGCGAGCGCTGGGAACGCTGGCCAGATGTGCAGCCCAGCGGCGATGTCGAAAGCCATGGGGCCGCCGCCGAACTCGCGGCCAGAACGGAAACGGCTACGGGCGCGGCCCCTTCATGCCTTCCCCAACACAC
>CAUYUJ010004446.1:1045119-1149426 GCA_963575745.1 Prorocentrum cordatum
ACCAAGGCGTACCCATACGGTTGTTCCCCAAACCTCTCTCCCGGGCTGCGCTCTGACCAGGATTTCGGGGCCAATCCGGCGATGGCGACGAAGGCCTCCCAGGAGGCCCCAAAAAGCGGAAAACGGGCGAAGGGTGGTTGTTTCGGTACATATTCCTCCTCTGAACCTCGGGCTTCTGGGGGAGGGAGTCTGCAACACCATGCTGCAATGGATATGCACACGAGTCTTGCCTCAAATTGGGCACGTCCTCTACAGGAGGAATACCCATAAATAATTGAACAAATCGTCCGGGGTCGATGTTTCGACTATGTTTGACTTTTTCTTGACGATGAATGAATGGTTTTTGTTTCAAGATCCGCCTGTAGGAAGACACGTGAGCCCGCCCGCCAGCTCCAGCTGCTGGCAATCGCCCTCCCGCCACCCTTGCCACCGTGGTTCGCCACGGCCGCCCACTGCGCTCTGGCCCTGCGCGCCTGGCTGCTGCTGCCCCCCCCGGCTGCTCATCGTCGAACTCTTCGGCGTATGAGAGTCCTTCCTTCCTCTCGGCCGTCCCTCCCCCCCCCTCTTTGCTCGCCGGCCAATTCGCTAGTTCGTGCCCCTTTCTAGCTTCTCGCTGGAGCGGAGTTCGCCGCCTCGCCGCCGACGAAAAACAAAAAAACTGCAGGAGGACATGCCCGCAAGGGGGGGGGGGCCATGCCGCCCCTGCCAGGCCCCGTCCTTGAGTCGTCGAGGCCAGGGGGGGGGGGCCCACAGCCGCCCGCGGCGCAGGGCGACCAGGGGGTCCCGCACGGGCAGCAGCGCCTCTCGGCGGCAGGCGGGGCAGGCACGCCGTGAAGAGCTGCACGGCGAGGGCATCAGAGGAGAGAAATAGGACGATGCGCATGCAGCAGACACGTCCGCGCTCGAGGGATGTGGACAGGCGTGCTTCACTACTCGCAAATCAACTACCCGCAAATTGCCTGGATCCGCCGCGGTGGATTTACGATAATATTACATAGAGGAAGACCTGTATATTTCGGACGTTCGCGAGTAGGCACTTTGTGAGTAGTGGAACGCGCTCGGCGAGAATGGGGAGGGGGAGAAGGCGGACCCGTGACTCACCCCACTTGCACTGAGATGCTGCCGGCCTGCGCCGCATCCGCCCGCAGGCACGCCCAAGGAGTAGACCGAGAGCCCACTCATGAATGCAAGCCGTGTCTGGGGGGAAGGTATATGCGAGCACCTCTGAACCCATGGTTGCTAGAACGGTCTTCCAAGAAGTAAAAAAGCATACTCCCGGAAGGAAGCTCGGCGCGCTAGATAGTGAGCGGGCTGCTTCCCGGAATAATCAAACAATTCCCCGGAGCTCCGTTCTGGCAGCCACGGGTTTGCCAGCCTTCGCCCGGATTCTGCTGCACGGCGAAGGCATCAGATGGGAGGAACGGGAGGGACATCTCCTGGGGTGCGCTCTGCTTAAAATATCGCCAGGACGAGCAGCGGTCTCGGTCTCGCTTCCTCCCTTGACAGACGAGGAGCCGTTGTTGGCGGCGCGCGCAAGGGGGGCAGGGGGAGGGGGGAAGCTTCTTAGAAGGAGCCTGCTTCTTGGAAGGCAGCGGCCTTTCATCTGCAGATGGGGGCCGCGCCTTGTAAGAAGCAAAGCAGAAGTGGTTCTAAGAACCCTTCCCCCCTCCCTCTGCCGCCTCTGCGCGTGGCCGACATCGGCAGAGGAAAAACTCTGGTGGGGCATAGCAGCCTCGAACCATTCCCAATCCGTAAGATCGGCAAGTCCAAGGCGATAACAATCTCATGGATGTGCCCTCGGAGGATGAGGGAATCGTTGAGATCGTCATCGAGGTAAGAATCATAGGGACAGAGATATGCTTCAGGCTGGGAAGAACAGGCACACCACGAAGATCTGTACGCCGAGGGCGTCGGATGCCGAACCACTTGGTAGAGGAACGACACGCTGCAGAAACACAAGCTTTCGACACTCCGCGCGGATTTCTTGGATCTGCGCTGGACCCCCTCCCTGCCACGCAGGGCGCGCCGGGGTGGCTGCGCCATATGCGCCGTGTTTCTCCGAGTAGGAGGGCCCAACGACGATAACAGAAATCCGAGCAGGGCTCCGAAAGTTTGTCTATGCCGTGTTTTTCCCTCGAATTGAAGAGCCACTGGTGAGGGCATTGGACACCTGCAGGCGTGGAGCAACGCTCGTGGACATGTCGCGGGGGCTCCCCTCAAGGGGAGAGCACTCAAGCCCTCCGCCCCACAAGGACCCCTCCGAGACCGCGAGCAGGCGCCCAACAAATCCCCAACAGGCTCCAAGAGGCCCCCGAGAGGCCCAAACGATGCCCCGATAAGCGCCTCAAGCGGTTCCCCACAAAAGGCAAAAGGTCTCAGCCGTGGACTTCGAATTTCCCCTGCGAGTCGGCGGAGTGGCGCAAGCCACTTGAATAAGGAATCCTCCAGGGTCTGAAGCCTCCTGGGCAAATTCCTGAACGAACGCCCCCACGGTAGATACGCTGACACTCAGGGCCCCCATAAGCCAGGACACTGCCGACCAGGAACTTGAGCCCTTCACCTGAAGAGAACGAGAGAAAGAACATGCTGCGACCCACTCGTTCCGTTTTCTCGGGCGCACCAGAATCCTGATGCATCAAACCCCGTGTGTTGAGCAGGGACCGACCGGCCCAGCATTCCTATAGTCCTACCACGAAATGTTCTTAGAATACAACAATGTTCGAAGAGCAAAAACAGTGTTCTTAGAACATGAACCCGATGCGTTAAAACAAGACAGCCTCCGCCAGAAATGGTCTGAGAACACTTCGTGGACGCCACACCAGGTTCTTAGAACATTGTTTGGTAGGCCTATAGGCACGCCAGGACGCTTGGCCACTGCTTGACTGAATCCCGATGCCTCAAACCCCATGTGAGGGGCCCTGAAACACACGCCGGCCAGGTTCTCCGGGAGGGGGGCGGCGCAGCAAACCGCGGGCTCTCGGCTGGGATCTACTCACCGCCGCCCTCCCCCCGAGGCCCCGGCACAGCACAGTCCACTGGGAGGGGGGGTCAGGGTGTATGCCTTGGCGGCGGGGCCGGGCGAGGGTGCTCCAGAGAGAGGGGAAGGGGGAGAGCGAGATGGAACAGCCGACGGGGGCCGCCCCGCCTCGCCCCGCCCCGCCCCCTCCCGACCTCGCTCGGTCCAGCCCGAGCTGGGTTGGCACTCGCCACGTCGGATCGAATCGGGGACGCATCGGATCGCCAACGAAGCGTATAGACAAGCGCGTTCCACTGCTCGCAAAGTAACTACTCGCAAATGGCCTGGCTCCGCCGCGGGGGATCTGCGATAAATTAGATCGAAGCAGACATGTGTTTTTGTTGGGCGTTTGCGAGTAGGCAGTTTGCGAGTAGTGGAACGCGCTCGGTGAAACGAAGTGTAGCGAAACCGCATCGCCGCGCCTGGCTCTGGCTTGCCCCGGCCGATGCCGGCGAATCGAGCCGCTCTGCAACGGAGCGGCTCGCGGCCCCGGCTGGCGCACGGAGTCGCATCGCATCGGAACGTAGGCGGCCCTGCCGGCTGTCGCCGCGCCGTCGCGAGGCCCTCTTGGAGAGGGGTAGCTGCCCACCCCAGGCTGCGGCGCGCGAAACGTGCGACCATCTTCGCGGCCCCGCGCGCGTGCGACGCAGGTGATACCCAGGAGGGACGGACAGGTATCAATGACACGTGCGGGCAATACTTCTATCCACATCCAGTGCGTCTTGGACTTTCTTGGAAGGGGCGCCGCAAGGCCGAGAAGCACTGGATGTCGACCAAAATCTTGCCTTTTGGGGCCAGATCTTAAATTCATATCCAGTGCGCCTCGTGTTTCTGGGGAAGAGAGCCCGAACAAGAGAGAGGGCGGGGGCAACGAGACTGCGTGTGAGAGAGCTGCTGCTCGCTGCTGGTCTTGGGATCCAGCTCTGGGCGTATGTGCACCCGCACGCCTAGCAAACTCCTGTGCCCAAATGGCCTGCGGAAGATGACAACAATGATATTCCACCCGCCCACCCACCCATAATTATCCAGTGCGCCTCGTGTTTCTGAGGAAGAGAGCCCGAAACTCCAAGACGCACTGGGTATGGACATAGACGTTGCCCGCAGCACGCTGCCGCTGGCAGGCCGTCAGCGTGGTACACCCGCGTTCTCGTCCGAGCCCCTGGTGCCTCGTCAGCACAAGCACGCTGGCGAGTTCCCCGAGGCGGCGCGTCATTGATACAACCTTTGCCCCCCCCCATATAGTCCCAGACCCCCTCGCGTTGTGAACACAATCACGACGCAAGGTCTTTCGCCATTTGTTCGGCCTCCGGCGGCCCTCACCGGGCCTCGAGACCGGAAAGAAACGAGTCAGGATGAAAAACCGGTCCTGGGGAATGGGTCCCGACCTCGGACCTCTGAGGGTCGGGTCATGGACAAAAATCATGACGTCGGGGGTCTGGGGTGTTTCGAGGGGCCCTGGGACACACAAATAGATACACACAAATAAAAAAGGATTCCCCATAGTTTCAATGTTTCCCATATGTTCTGGATTTTCGTCTTCCCACCCCCCCACTTCCCATTTTCCCATATCTTCTGGGAAACCGACGATTTCTTGTGTCTGTGTGTTTTTCCCCTCCTGAGTGATGGCAGATCCACTGGGAGCGCAGGCGCCCTCGACCCGTGCCAGGCCCTCGGAGGCACCCGAGGGCCCGCAGGGCACCTGAGGGCTTCGGGGCGGCGTCTGCATGCTGTATCCACGCGGGCCTCCCCGGGGCCCCCACTGCGAGCACAGCGGGGTCGCCGAGGGGAGACCCGTCTTCCTGCCTGTTCCCTCTGGTGCCACTACAGTCGGGCCGCTGAAAGAAGGAACGCTAAATAAGGAACGAAGCCTCTTCTTGGCCCTGTAAGCGCCTCCGTGCCCCCCCCCAGGAGGGCGAGAGGAACAGCACTGGAGGAACCTATGGAACATCGAGCCCCTTCCGGACCCAAACTGTTCCTTACTTCAGCGTCTTGACGGTACCCCGTTCTTGGTGAGAACGCGGGTCTGCCGCCTGCGGGCCACAGTGAAGGCCTCCCAGGCGGGGTCGAAGATTCCAAGTGGGGGCGGAGTAGATGGGGTCGAAAGATCGCGCCGCATCGACGATGCATCACCGATGCATTACCGATGCATCGGCGGTACATCGGCGACGTCGGCATGGAGACAATCGGACTCCGCATCGAGCCGCATCGCCGATGCATTGGCGATGCGGCGCGACCATCCGACCCCATCTACTCCGACCCCATGTGGGAGGCCTTAAAAAAAAACGGGTGGTCCAAACCCACCAATCAGACGCATAGCTGGAGCGCTGGACAACTTTGTCCGCAAATTGTGCTCTCACGTTGGCACTCCGTCGCTCCACTTTCCGCCTCCACATCCTCCTGTTCTCCATCTCCGCGGCGAGCGAGGGGGTAAATGAGAAGGATGAAGGTATTCAAGGAAGGCGGCGGGACTCCTCAGAAGCTCCTCGCGCCTTCTGCGAAGTTTATGTTTTGTCGTCGGGGAAGGCTTAGAACACTTCTCAGAGCCGGGGGATTTCCGAACCTTCTGAGAAGGCCTTCTCCTTCTCACTTCCCTTAGGTCGGGTGTGTCCTCCTACAGGCGGATTTTGGACGAAAAATAAGAAACTACCCAAAAACAAATCAAAAAATGCTCAAACGTACTCAACAAAAATCACCCCAGACTATTGTTTGACTATTTTTGGTATTACTCCTGTAGAGGCACGTGCCCGAATTCAGACTTCCCCCCCTCGCTCGCCGCCGAGCCTCCGCAACAAAACAGCGCGCTCGCGCAGCCAAGCCGTGTGTCCGTCCGCGGGCGCCCAGAGTGCGCACGTCCCCGCTCGTGCCTGGATGGGCAGCGGAGACCATCCCCCCCCCCGTGGAGCGACGGAGGACAAGCGGGGGCCGTCCGCGAGAGGGCGCGGCAACCTCACGCGGTGGCTTGCGCGGGCCGCCGGTACGGGTGCGGCACACCACTGGTAGATGTGAGATTAGATGCAAGAAGAACAGACGGACAGGAGAGAGGAAGAGGGAAGGAGAAGGATCACCGGGACGTCGAAGGGGAGGATAGGGAGAGGGGGGTGACACTCCCCTCCTCTTCTCCCTCCTCCCCCTCCTCCTCCTCCTCCTCCTCCTCCTCCTCCTCCTCGTACTCGTCCTCGTCCTCGTCCTCGTCCTCGTCCTCCTCCTCCTCCTCCTCCTCCTCCTCCTCCCGGATCATGCTGCTATGCTGCTGCAGCTTCGCTGCGTGACAAAAGAAAAACCACGCGGCGTCGAGCGGGCATCTTGCGCGCGAGTGCTCGCGCGGTGGGCTCCCCTGTGTCCTACGCGCTACGTCTTAAGTGCTGCAAGCTGTGACCGCAAACAAAGCGAGTCAGTCTGCCCGCCCCAGCCCAGCCGCCACACGCCAGTAATGTATGGGGCAAGGAAAATCGACTCCACCCACCACAACCACCACCACCACCACCAGTGGCGAGATCCAGAGAGGGTCCTCCTGGTGGTCTGCCCCCCTGTTCCGAGGGTCCTCCTGGCGGTTGTCGGCGAGGCTCATCCTTTGCAGCATCCGGCTCGGGAGAGCTTCAACCCGCAGCTCGGGAGGCATCGCGCGGACCTCCTCGCTGGAGGTGGTCCGCGGCTCCTGGTGCCGTCGCACCTCTTCCCCTCGGGCCGTGCACCCAGACGCCGAACACATCTGGCCACGGCGTGAGGCACGCTTGGTCACAGAGGCACCACCAACTCGAGATGCCCCCCTGCGCGCCCTGGGCAGGACAGATTCTGTGAGGCAGCACGGCCTTCACCGAAAGGCCCACGGGGCAGGCCTGGACCCGCACGATCGACCACCGCTGCGGACAAGCGTCCGGGCCTACAGTCAACCATGATAGTAAGGATGGGGGAACTTTCCAAGGCTACCCCTGCATCCTTGCCCCTTCGGTATTCGGCATCCTTCGGCATTCTGCTGCGCTCCGCACGGAAAACGTCAACATGGCGTTCCAAGGCCCTTGCATCCTTACCGCGCATCCTTACTATCCTGGTCGAGCGTGCCTCAGACCAGGTGGGTGAGGCCGTGGCCTCTGGATTATGGTGCGTCTGGACACATGCACTGCGAGACAGATGAAACGTTAGGATAATATGAGGAAGAGGTGGAGGAAAAGGAGGAGGAGGAGGAGGAGGAGGAGGAGGAGGATTGGATCAGGCACAGCCACAGAGGACTTCCACAACCAAGTACCCAGAGGGGTAGCCCAGCAGTGGGAACCCAGTCAGCCCCAGTCCCTCAGCCCTCCACGATGGCGGGCGCAGGCACGCCCCATCCCCTTGGCCGATTGCCTGGGGCCGCCGTCTCGCCTCGCCGCCCAACCACCGCCGTGTGGCTCCGGCAGCACAGCCGCGCTCGCGCGCACGACGACGATGAGCGACGAGCGATGAGCGACGAGCGACGACGACGACGACGCGAGCCGCATGCAGGTGGCGACCTGCCCACAGCGACTCTGTACACTACAATGATGCTCGCGTGCACCACAGCGCGCGTGTACACCACAGTGCCTGCGTACACCGCAAGAGCAGTGAGTGACGCAGCGCCTGTGTACACCACAATGCCTGCTTGCACCTCAGCGGCGGTGCACACACAGCGAATGTGTAACACCGCAACAACCATGTGGAACACAGCGCCAGTGTACACCACAATGCTTGCGTGCACCGCGGCGCGTGTGCACATCACAGCGCCTGTATACACCACAATGCTTGCGTGCACGCAACGCTAATGTACACCATAGTGCCTGCGTACACCGCAATAGCCGTGTGCGACGCAACGCCTGTGTACACACACACTATGCTTGCATGCGCAACAGCGCCGGTGCACACCACAGCGAATGTGTAATACCGCAGCAACCATGTGCAACACAGCGCCTGTGTACACCACAATGCTTGTAAGCACCGCAGCGCCCGTCTACACCACAGCATCCGCGTGCACGCCGCGCTTGTGTACACCACAGTGCCTGCGTGCACAGGACAGGTAGAACGAACATGTAGGTGAGTACATGCTGCGGACAGCTAAATGCCACGCCAGAGAAGTGTTGATAATATAATGCGACGTTCTTCCCGCCTCCCTCATCCGCCACCTCCTCCTCCTCCTCCTCCTCCTCCTCCTCCCGATGCAGATCCCCATGAGATTCCCAATGCGGACCTGGCTCCTGTGCGGACTTCTATTCGGACTCCAGTGGAGATTCGGATGCGCACGGCGGCAGTGCCCGGAGCGCACTGGGGGGGTGTGGGGCGTTACGTTATAGGGGCGATGGGGGGGGCGGGGGCTATAATGCCCATTATGCCCCAAGCAAGATAGAAACACGAGCGTACTGGCTCGCCTTCCGCGCCCTCTGGCGCTACACAACGTCGGGTGCGCGGTGGGGCCAAAAGACGCCGCTCGCCCCCACCGCGCCCGAGCTGCACCCGCAACCCCTGGTCTCGTGCCAGAGGAGGGGGAGGAGAGAGGAAGGAGGAGGAGGAGGAGGAGGAGGAGGAGGAGGAGGAGGAGGAGGAGGAGGAGAAGGAGAAGGAGGAGGAGGAGGAGGAGGAGAAACAGGTGCAACTCTGGACCCAAAAAGGCGAAGACTGAGGCGGAGCCGCTCTCGAGAGCAGCGGCGGGCCGGCCCCGCAGGGCGGGAACAGGCGGACCCCGCAGGGAAGCGGGGAGGCCAGGAGGAGGAGACGGCAGACGCCACTTCCCCCCGTAGGAGGAGGAGGGGGAGAGGGAGGAGGAGGAGGAGGAGGAGGAGGAGGAGACCCGTGGGTGGGGCACGGGCAGCGAACGCCCCTTGGTGTGCTCTCTCCTCTCTCGTGCATCACAAGTAGAGCACGACAGCGAGGGGAGGATATACCCGAGGGAGCCTGCCTGCAAGATCTCGGACGTCGGGAGGAACTTCTGGGCGTGGAAGCACCGAATGGTCTCCCCATCCCTCCCAAACCCACCCTTCCTCTTGCCGTCGCTCGGACGTCCATGTCCCGTGCATTTGTCGGTTTCGTGCGTGTTTTTCTCGCTCGATGGTCCAGGATGGTCCTCGATGGTTCTCGCCGAGAAAAAATGCAGACGTCCGAGCGATGCCGAGTCCTTTGCGAGAGAAGCAGAGAGGAATGGGACGGCCACGACGCAGCGCGAACACACGCCTGCGATCGGTGGCAGAAGACGGCATGCCAGGCTGCGGCCAAGATCCATCCCGCCCTGCCAAACGAAGGAGAAAGGGCGACGGAAGCCCATCCGCACTCGCTCTCAAGGGGAGCAAAGGATACGCATGGCAACAACATCGCGATAATACCCATCTCCACGAAGGAAGCTAATCTTCGCTGGTACGGCGTGCTCTTCCGTGTGGCTCAACATGTGTGATCCGAATGCCTGCTCCATTATGATGTGTGTGTGTGTGTGTGTCCTGTTGGTTTCGCTGCCGCAGCTCAAGAAGGCGACTGTTGCTGCATTGCGCTTTTAGGGCCGCTGCATACAGGGACGCCCCACGTAATGCTATGGGCCCTGCTCCGCATACCCTAGCAGGTAGATCCAACAAACAAGTGCCGAACACGACCAACGGCTCTTAGAAGTCCCTCGCCTTCCCCTGTTGTTGCCTCCTCATGCTGATGCATCGCTGGAGCTCTATGCCTGCACATGGTTTGCATAATTCGTCGCCGCTGTTGTAACAAGGGGGTGGAATGTCTGGGCGCGTGCATCACCGCCAGCAAGCAACAGGCTAAGGATCCAAGCGCGTCCAACGAGCAATTTGCCAGATCGTTCGCACATCGCGACGAGGTGCTGTACGTGCAAGGCTTGAGATGGGCCCTACCTTCGGCTGCAGGTTTGAACATGTATTGGTGTGTTCCTGCTTGACTTGCCTGATACCATCCAGAGCTAGCTGCTTTAGGGAGTGGGGGGAAACTGAATGACACATACCATTCGATGGGGTCCGCGAAACCAATGTCGCACCTCACCCACCACACTTTACGATTTCGCTGCTTGCAACCATAACCCCGCCCCAATCCAATGCAATCAAATCCCGAGACGTCCGCGACGTCGCCATCAGGTGAAAGACCCGCGACCTGGGGTATGAGAAGCAGCAGGAAAACCAGGAGGCCCATGAGAAACGACTGGAGCAACATAGGGGACGGGAGACGGGAGCAGGAGCAACAGCACCAGCAGCAACAGCAGCAACAATGTCTGCTGGCCGACACGGACGCGCAACTTCACGAAGGCAAGATGCAGGGAGAAGAGGACGAGACATGGATCATGTGCGCGCGTGTGCTCGCAGGCCAACAACCAACAACACAATGCTCGACCACACAGCCCCAAATATCGCGACAGGTGCAAACAAACAGACTATTAAAGAAACAACATAAATACCTGCTGAAGGGGGGGGCGCGTTGCACAACCTACCGACAACCTGCGTACCTCATGAATCCACTAAGAAGCCTATCAACTCAGACAACTCAACTCCACTTCCCTCACGTTCCGTACCCTGCCCTCCCTCCCTCTTCGGGCGTCCGACGGGGTGCATGGACGTGTTCCTGTCCGCGGGATGCCCTCTGCAGACTCCACAACCTTCCTCTCCCAACCTCTTACTGCTCGGTTGGACTCGCTCATGACGATCTGGAACTTGCTCGTGTCGAGCGGATGGACAATCACCTGCGGCACACCGCGCAACGCTGACTCTGTTCTCTGATCTGCACTGGGTTTACGGTTCATCTGGTGATGCATGTTGTGCTGTGCGTGCGCTGGAATTGGTCCACGCCGAGGAATCCATCCACCTCTGGCCGCGACAGGAAGCGAAGGAGCACGATTGGGGAAGGTCCAGGCCACGCCCGATGCTGCATGCAATGCCGTATGACGCATCCTCATTCGGAAATCCAACACTACCAGCCCCACTGACGAGGCACTCGCCGTGAAACTGCCCCCCTCCTCCTCCCTTCGCCCTCCTTCTACTCCTCTCCGCCTCTCATCGCTCCCGCTCCTGGTCCTGATGCTGCCACTGCTTCTGCTGCTGATCCCTCTCCTCCTCCTCCTCCTCCACCTCCTCCTGCCCCTTGCCATCGTCGTCGTCCCCGTCTTCCTCGTCTCGAAGCCGCCGCACTACGATTGAAGCCAACCGCGTGCTGGTGCCCGGCATAAAGCATGGTAGGAAGTCCCACGTGCGAGGGCGGGGCGCAGCTTCCCCGACGGAGGCAGAGGAAAGAGGAGGAGGGGGAGAAGCTGAGGCAGGAGGATCCGACCAGCTGAGCCAGAAGGATAAGGAGAAGGAGTGCAAGGGGAAAGGGGGAAGAGCAAGAGAAGCAACGCGTGGGCCCTCCACACGGGCACGCTTTCGGGAACGTGCAGCGCAAGTCGCAAGTTCGTCTTCTACACGAACCCCGCCTCCGCCAACGTTTTTGATCCATGAAACTATGTATATATGTTTGTCATCGCCTCCGTGCTCATACGGCAGGTTCGTGTGGTGACGACCCCCGCGGTCGTTCCTGACACCACGTGGTGGATCGCTCAACCTTGATCGATCTGCGGCCTTTCGATCGCCATACAATTCTAGACTGGCCGACTCTGGGCCTTAGTGGGCCCTGGAAACGACAGGGCCGTTTTTTTACCGGTTCCGTTTTGCCGCTTTCTTGCTGGTTCCGACGCCGTTTTTGTTACCGGTTCCGTCGCCGTTTGTTGACCGGTTCCGGCTCCGGTTCCAATGCTGGAGCCCTTTTTTTGCAGTTTCTGGTCGCCGTTTTTTTGCCGTTTCCATTTTCAAGGGACACTTTCTCGGAAACGGTGAAAAAACGGCCCTGCCGTTTCTGGGGCCCACTAAGCTCTGGGCCACCAGTGGCTTTCAGCTTTGACCGCTCACGCTGGGGTTGCCGCCGCGTCGATACGACACGAACCTACCGTACCACCCTGGGTCCTCCACTTTTCACTGCCAAACGGTCAGTAAAATTGGGCAGAAACATGAGGTAGGACGGCGTTGACACCATATATGGGGCTTCCCCATCCCCCTGAAGAGTAGGGCAGAGGGGGAACCGTTCGACTCTTGAGATGGATAGGCGCCTGAAACAGCTTGGGCTCTGAGACTTCAGGAATACGTGTCTTCAACGACCGATAGGTACCCTTCTTCTCCGCACGCGCTAGCCCCCCTCCACATCCTCTGTGGCCTGCTCGCGCTGACACTATAACATTCCACTCTCGCTGCTGAATGCAAGAGCCACGAGAGAAAGGCATAGAGCCTGTAACTTGGTCACCCAGAGTAGGCACAAGGAAACGAGACACCACCAACACCAGGGACCACCAGCGGGAGGAGCCAAGGGGGATCTGTCTGGTGGTGTGGACCCCCCCTCTCGCTCGAGACGTCCCTTATCCCCGGCTCGAGGAGGTATCGCTAACCTCCGTTGGTGCTCGTAGTGTCGCTTCTCCTTTTCCCCCGGCCAGCGATCATCTTCGCGCCATCGCGACGCCCCCTGGGGAAGGGTAGACAATCTGGCGTGGACCGTGACGCGCGAACTGCGACTATCTTCAAGCTCCCGCGAGTGACGTAGCTGCAAACACACCTGGAAGAGAGCCGACGCGACTCGAGCAAGTCCGCCTTGGCGAAGTTCCTGGGGTGTGGATGTGGAAACTGTGTTTCGTTCTGGCGCTTCTGCTTGCCGCTCTCGGCAAGAATGCGAGAGACTAAACGCCAGCCTGTGGCCAACAAAACGGACACTATACGAAGATGACTGGCAAAACCCGCCGGCCCACGCGGAGCACTCGGAACTCGCGAGTATTGCCGGTGAAGATGCATGGAGCAGTCCAGAGGTGCGGCCTCTGTCGGGCGCAACGCCAGTGCGGGCGCCGACGCTAAAAAAACCTAACTTTTGGCTGACTTCCGCGCCCACAGCCATGGTGGGCAGAACCAGCTGCGCGGGCGCCAACTTCAAGGATTGCCTGCCAGGTCATCGATTCCACAGCTCTGGCTCTTCTCAGCCGAACTAGCCGTGGGGCATTGGAGACTGCCTAGTCGGCAGGGCAACGGTAGATATAAGAGAGGTCTCGCGACCGTTAGGTCAAAGACATTCAAGATAAGTGGAACAAGACACGACTAACCCATCAGAGCAAATCTGTCGTCCGCGACGTCGGATCGCGGTTGGGTCGCGGGCGAGGACAACGGTAACAACGCAACAACGCAACACAACATCGCAGCGCAACAAGTCCACAGCAATCCGCACCGCGGGAACCCCTTGCCACCCACGCGCCCAGGGACAGTGAATGACCGTTCGGCCCCCTCACCCTCATATCCGCATCCACCGCCTTCCAAGTTCCCCGAAGGTCCATTCCCCAAGCTAGAGAAGCAAAAGACTGCATCAACATAAAATCCCGACGCTCCGCGCAGATTTCTGGGATCGGCGCTTCACCCTCCCTACCTAGCGTTAGGTCGCGCGGGTCCCCCTACAGGCGTATTTTGGACGATGAACTAGACATAGTCGAAACATATTCCAACCATACCCAAAAAGAAACTAAAACAAATCATCCCCAGACTATTTTTTGACTATTTCTGAATTTTCCCCCTGTACAGGGACAGGCCCGACTGAACCCCGGCGCGCGGAGCGCCCCTGGGGAGGGGGGGTCCAGCGCCGGAGGCGCCGCCATGGGGGGCCCAGCGCATATCCAAGAAATTCGTGCGGAGCATTGTAAACTTGTGCTCGTTGAAAGGGGCCTTGGGACACGCAAATAAGTAGACACAACTCCAAGGATTTCAACTTTTCTTATACTTTCTGGATTCTCGTTTTCCCTCCAGCTTCCCACATTTTCCTTGGGATCGACGATTCATTGCGTCAGTGTGTGTTCTTTTTGTTTCCCCCTCCTGACTTATGGCAGGCTGTGGTTGTAGGGAACCGAACTCTATAAACCGACGCTTTGTCCCGACCCTGCGCTGGAATTCGCACAGGAACGCGGATTCTGGTGTATGCGGGATTATGGTGTATACATGTTTCGTTGTTTCCCTTGGGAAACGGGGGAAAAGTGTACACCACACCACCCCGACGTCGTCCCTGACCCTTAAAAAAAGTCGTTGGATTGAAAATCAGCCCGCCACTGGCACTGTATGTGTTCCAATTTGCGATTATGGCAGACCGTGGTTATGGATGAACCCTCGCATCGGCACTCCCCACTTGAGGCGCTGCAGGGCCCCACCCGTGGACGTCCTCATCGTCCAGCACCTCGCCGTTGCCCTCATCGTCACCACCGCAATCGTCCTCCTCCCTCTCCTCCTCCCTCTCCTCCTCCTCCTCCTCCTCCTCCTCCTCCTCCTCCTCCTCCTCCTCCTCCTCCTCCGGGGTCGGCGGAATGGCGTAAGCCTCTTGACTCTTGAACGAATCCCCGCATGTGAGCGTTTTCTTATTGGGCGGAAGGGTAGGGGGGAGGGGGGGGGTCCGGCTTCGGACCTAGTGCGGCTGCTTGCGGCAGTGCCGCCTATGGGGGAGACTCCACTTGCACGAAACAAACGCCAAAGACAGCCAAGATCTACTCCATGGGGAGAAACGGGGGGGGGGTGCGAGGGCTCGCGCCGATCGGCAAAACGATGAATAAGGAAACGACCGCCATCGGTTTGTTTGTTCGCTTGTTTGTTGGCTTGGGGAGTGGCCTCTTGGGCCCCACTGGGAGGCGCGCTTCTCCTCGATGGCCACGCCACGGGCCCAGAGCGTGCTCCAGGTACCCCAGGGCTCCCTGGCGGGCTCGCGGCAGTCGCTGTCCCTGGCGGCAGGCCAGGTTTGGGGAACCAGAATTTGAACGCGCGAAACGGGTACGGAGAAAATTGGTACAATGCCCAACAACAAGCGTTGTCCAAAACAGACAGCGGCCGCTGTTGGGCGGGCGTATCCTTGCCTTTAATGGACAACGTCCGCGGTGGCGCGGACAGCGAGTCTTGTTCAAAATGAACAAGACCTGCCGTTGGGCATCGCACCCCGCGTTTCCGTACACATTTCGATCGTCCCGACAATATGGTTACGGATACCGCTACTCCCCGGACCTCTCCTCGGGCGCGCTCTGCCCAGGATCCCGAAGCGAACCCAGCGGTGGCGACGAGGGCCTCCCAGGAGGCCCGAAGAGGGGAAAAGGCGCGAAGGGCAGAGGTATGGGAGTCGTTTCCTCCTCCAAAGGTTGGTCTGGCGGTCGTCGTCTTCGTCGTCGGCGGCGGCGTCGTCGTCCAGCCGTCCGAGCGCGCCGCCTCACCGAAGGAGCCGGCACGCCGCGGGGGCGGGGGGGCACGGGGAGCCCCGCCGGGGCGTACCGACGGGTTTCTGAAGGGGCCCAGGGGCACACAAATAAATACACACAAATCCCAGGAGACAGCGTTTTTCCAATATTTTGGTGGATTTTCGTCCTGCCCCCCACTTCCCACACTTTCGCACATCTTCCTGGGAGTCGACGATCGCTTGCACCCGTGTGTGCTTTTCTCCCTCCTGAGCTTCGCCGCCGGTGCCCGAGGACGCCCGCGGGGAGAGGACGTGGCAAGGGGGGCGGGCGGGGCCCCGCCCCCTCGCGTCGCGGAAGAGAGCCACGAAGGGCGCGTCCTGTTGGGGGGTCCGTCCCGCGCCACGGAACCTCCCCCGGAGCCCGGTGAGCGTTTTTTTGTTACTCGGCGTCTCGACATGGGGCGGAAGGGGGGGGAGGGAAGGGGGGGGTCTGGTTCCACACCTCTGCTTAATGCGACTGTTTGCAGGAGCGCTGCCTATGGGGGGGGGACCCCACCCTCTCGAAACCGGCGCCGGAGACAGCCAAAATTTATCCCATGGGGGGGGGAAGGGGGGGGAACCGCGCCGATCGGCAACACAATGAATAAACAACGATCGCGCGGGCCACCAATGATTGGTTAACGGTGCGGCTGGGAATCTTGATTTTGTGACACCGAGCTCACGCAACACAATATGTGTGAAATCACGAAACACCGTTTCCTACATTCCAAATATGCGATTGTCAAATCAAGTCAAGTCACCCCGCTCGCAAAAGGGCGGGCTCGTATAGGGCGCAAGGGAAAAAAAACAGCGTGCCAGTCACTGTTCGGGCGGACGCGCACGGGAAGCACAGAGCCTGTTCGCATGCAGAAGTCCAGGAAGTCTTCTGTCATGTGCACCCACGCGGCATAATCTCGCGCAGCGTCTTGCCACAACCCGACGTGGTTCGCTCGGCAAAACGAAGAGAGCTTCGAGTCTCAAGGCAGGAGAGGACGACCATGTGAGCGTGTCCCAGACGGCGCCCAGACTGCGCCCACCGCTCTGGGGGCAAACTCGCAACATATACTGCCGAATCCCACTACTTCTTCATGGGCTCTCTCGACCAAGTCCGGGCGCCATGCCCCGTCGTTGCTCGACTGAGCCTTTCATGCCATAAATGCAAGACCTTGCGCCAAGGTCGAGACCAATCCAAACTAACTGGCGGGCCAGCGACCTTCCGCATCAGTCGCCGGAAAGCAACGTCGACTTTGCGCAAGGAGTCGCTGCGGTTCCCAGACGCCGGCTCCGAAACATGCCACTACAGTTACGACGCGGCTGAAAAAAAACTCGAGCGGGGCAGTGAGAGACGCATTCGGGTCGCCAAGAATGAAGCCATGCCTGCGGATCTCCGATGATACCCCACGTCCAAAGTATGCGTTCCAGAGCCTCCGGCGGACAAAATGCACCCCAACCGCTTGCGGGCGGCATCCCGGGGCAGGATTCGAATGGTTGCGCCGACCTTCATGGCAATTTCAAGCGGAGGTTGCACCTCTGTTCTCATTGCCACCGTCTTGGTCGCATTCATAATCAATCCAACTTTGGCCAATTCGTCGGCAAGCGCATCCAGCTGCAGCGTAGCATCGCCCGCTGATCTGGCAAACAATAGAATGTCATCGGCAATGCGCAAGTCTATGAGCGGCCCCAAGCCGTCGCCAAAATCAAATCCACGATGCCGCGCGCGAGTTCTCCACGCACGCATGGCCCACTCAAACGCAGCTGTGAACAGAGCCGGGCTGAGCGCGCATCCCTGGCGAACGCCAGCGAAGATGGGGAACTCCTGACTTCTGCCCCGATCACCCAAGACTTGCCCTTGTTGCTCTCGGCTCTGCCGGCGCATTATCGACGTGAGATGGTCAATGGCGCCGAGCAGCCGCAGAGCCCCCCACAATGCTGGCTAAGATACTCGGCCAAACGCTCTTGACAAGTCCAAGCTCGCGATCCAGAGCGGGATAGCAGCAACTGAAGTCTCTTCGATGACAAATGTTGCTGTCAACAGAGGTTCCCCAGGACGGCGGTGAAATCTGCGCCCGCGCCGTTCCTCTAGTTGCTGCGATTCTGGCAGGTGCTCGACGCGCCCCAGCAGCATGTAGGCAAACAGGTTGTAGAGTAGGCGAATGCTCGCTATGCGACGATAATCACCCACTGCCTTGGCATGCGTCTTCTTTGCCGGCACGATGATCATTATTCCCCAAAAAAAAACAAGAAAGGGGAAACACAAAAAACAACGCTGCGTGCCATGATTCTGGGACGGCCGCGCCAGTGAGAACAGCACTGCACAGCGCCAGCAGCATACCCCTCAACTCAACATTCGGATTTTTCAAAAGTTCCGCCACTAGGCCACGTTTGTCCGGGGCCTTACTTGATCCCAACCTCTGGGTGCCCTTGTCGATTTCCTGCATGGTGAACGGCGCCTCCGCGGGGGAAAGCGGCGGCATGTCCTCGGGTGCGCCGGCGAAGACATAGCGCGACACGTCGGCGCAATCGCCCGGCGGCGGCTGCTGCGACGCCCCCGCGCCCGAGATGCGACCGGGGAGTTTTTTTCATGCCCCGCCAACGCGAGGAATCGGACAGGTATCGTCGTAACCGCGCCGTCTTCAAGGCCCTAGCCTCTCTGCGGCGCATTTGGCGGATTTGCAACAACAATTGTTTCCCGGGAAATTGGTCAACCTTCTGCCGCCAACGGGCCGGCAGAAATAAGCAGGGCACTTGATGGGGTAAACTTGCGTTGAACGGTGCATCTCCTGCTTCCGCGATGACCGGCGGCTCGTTGTAGTGCATCTGTATTCGATGTCTTCGAAGGTGGCGTCGCCAGGAGTAAACCGGAAGGAAACTTCATGGCAAGACGCTGCTACTCCAAACAAATTCAAATATGGGGTGCAGCCCCGGAAAAATTCGCGGTCGCTCAGGCAGCCGCCCCTTCTGAACCGCGCGCGTGCACTTGCTATGGGCCCACCTGTGGTCGAGGCCAACATCCAACGCATTGAAGGCGCCAGCCCTGCGCAACAAACTGAAAGATCATATCAACGTAAAGAAATCTGAACGCGTGACCCATCGAAAACACGTGACCAAGTCCATAAACCAGGGGCATGTCGCACATGCGGCTGCCGGCTCAAGACTCCAAGCCCGTGTTCAGAAGCCAACGAACGAGCATCTGCCCGCGAGCGCCGCGCACTCCGCGCCCACAGGTGCCCAACATGTCTACGTCAAACCCCTCCTGTAGCTCACCGATAGAGACGTTGAAGCCACCGGCGATGATCGCTACGATTCCCTGGCGCTGCCCATCATCAAGTAAAAAAGACAATGGCGCGCGCGCTTCCTCAGCCGCCCCAGGCGCGCCCCAAGAAGTTGGACAATAGAGACAAATTGGTCGACATTGCGTAGCACCGCGCCGAAACTCCAACGCGCAGACCCTCTCGGCAATTCGATGGAACCACACCCCACTCAGCAGCTTGAGAAAATCGCTTGGTAAGCCTACGCGCGCACCACTGTGATTCGACCCGCCGCTGAAGCAAAGCATGTCGCCACGAAGACTTTCGATGATATCCTGGCGTTCTACCCGCCGCGTCCCCGCCAAGAAAACAATATCGTCAAAAGACCGGCCAGGCTCCAACATGAAGTCGTCAAATCAAATGTTGTCACGTAGGCTTTGAACATTTTGGGTGATGAGGTGCACGCCTACGAATGATGCTGCTGCTTCGGCAAGCAAGCGGCTCGCCGATCTTTGGCCCCGCCCCGGCCTCGGCAGCCGACCCGAAGCCCTTCATAGGAACAACTCGTCCGGGACAAGTTAACAACTTCTGTGGCCGCGTGTTCAACCTCGAACCCCTCGCCCACCCACTGCGGCGACTCGTCCTAAGGCACGGTCGCCACGACGTACAGGCGCCGCTTGGACCGCACATGCACCTTGAACGTCTTATACTTCGCCATGGTGCGTGTAGAATCAACCCCCTGCAACTCAATCGAAAACTTCGCGATGTTGCTCGCAAGAGTGGTCCTCGTCCACTCCTCCGGGGTTCGGTTTTCAGGAACCCGCAAGCCTGCCTCCTTGAACGTGCGATTGCGCTTCTGCGTCTTCGCGACGTCGATGAAGCAGGCAAACACGACAGAACGTTTCTCGTTAAAGGACCATACCCCCTCGATCCGGCAGTTTCACCCAGAGCGTCTCGGACAAGTTGCTCTGCTGCATCTGTCCCCATGTCAGCAAACCCGCCATCGAGACTAACAACAACCACATTATTGTTGATGGCCCCGATGGGGGCTAGGTGTACTTCAGGTACAGCCGAACTTGAGTTTGAACCTGGGGATACATGAATTAACCTCGATAATCAAAACTGCATCTTCTCAAGACATCATCATATCAATAAAGATCAGGGTGTGGAAATTCATGAGCAGCCCTGACACTCCCAGTCAGATCAATATCAAGTCTTCTGACATGTTTTATTGAACACATCTTTTGCAATGCATGATGTTCTCACGCAGACAGTCTCCCTCGTGCATAAGGCTTGTTGCTTCTCATTCCCGAACCAGTGGACACGTAGAATAAGCCCATGCGGATTTGCGCCACCCTTAACTCTGACCTCCGCTCAGCGACTCGATGCGCTGACAAAGTGACCCACCCCGAGCTCGACGTCACTTACGGCTGGGAGGTCCAGCAGGTCGCAGGTGCGCCGTAGAAATCGGTCAGCAGGCCTCTGAAAACCGCGAAAGCGGCGCACTCCGTCACGCAGTGACGGGCCGAAGGCCAGCAGGCTTCACCGCAGCACGGGCAGTGCGGGTCACAGTCGAAGTCGTGATTCCCGCCGCGCGCGTGGGAGCTGGCCGCCCCACATGTAAATCATAACCTTCTGCCGCTCCGTCGGCGAGAGGGCGTCTCTGAACTTCTTCCACGCTTTGCCCTGAAGGGCCTCCGCATCAACATCACCGATGCCAGGGAAATCGCGCCGAGCTGGGGTCGCCGCCGCCAACGCACGTAAACGGCAAACAGCACGCAATACCTGAAACACTCGCTCACCTCCAGAACTCCAGTAGCCTCGACGGCCTTGAAAAATACGCTTCGTCCTCGGGTCCGACTTCTCTGCGTCCAGCTGGAATCTGACCCCTTTCTCCACATCGCACTGCACGAAAACCAAACCTATCGCCTCGAGGAAGGATTGTAAGTTGTGCTCGACCCAGGGGTTGTAGTCCAGCTCCCAGTCGGTCAGACGGCGCACTGCCGTGAGGACATTAGAATACACTGGATGGTACTGAATATGCAAGGACCAAAAGCGCCCACGGCACCACCAGAGACATTTCGTCCGCAGCATAGAACTCATGAGCTTCGCCGCCACATCCGCAGGCGGGAGCGTGAATACTTGGCAACACCAGAGCCACCGCGGTACAACATCTGCACCAGCAGCTCGTAGTCGTGTCCGTGAACTGCCAGGTAACTGTCGCAATGCAGCGATGCCTGCGTGCACCTTCTTCCATCCCCCTGCTGGGGCGACGGGGGCCGTGGGGCTATCTGGGGCCGCCTCGACCCCGACGTGCTCAATGCGGCGGAACTCGCCGTGCTGCCACTCCTGGCGCTTACTTCGGTTCCCCGCGGCCCCCGTCTCGGCGTCGAAGCGGTCGGTCGTGGCGATGTCGTCGATGAGCTGCTGGACGCTCTGGCACACCAGCGGGCGGTCGCCCATGAACAGGAACTGCTCGCCCTCGACCACCCAGGGCGCAAGCGCCGAGCAGAGGACCTTGGGCGCGCAGGGGCCTCCCTGAGCCAAGCTTCGGGAGGGCCAAACCACTTCTTGCGATAGTGCTCCGGCCACTTGACAGCGTCGTGGCCCCGGCCACGCCGCGACAGACACCGCCGCCGGGTCCGAGGGCACTGCTGCCGCATGGAGCGAGGCCATCCCCACTTCGTGGGGCACCTGGTCGTAGCACTTGCTGAGGTCACGCTCCATGCCCGCCTGCGCAGTCACACGCGCTCTCAGCCAGCTGCGCACAGCATGGCACACTGAGGTCTCCGCCTCGCAAGCAAACTGAGCTGCCTGCGGGGCGGGAAAAGCTCCTTCGCACGCTGTCAGCCAGCTTGTCAAGAGTACACTCGCCACGCCAATCGGCCGCGACGCACCGCACTTCTTCGGAACACCAACCACTCTCCAAGAAAACACTGACTTCTGAAGGTTCGCGATGTCGCCTGGCCGCTCCGATGCCGCCACGGTCTGAGACATGCCGCTGGATCCTAGGTACTTGGTCGCGTCCAGCCAGAGGTCGCACAGGTCCTGCACCACGAGAACAAACGTCGAGGACATCATCTTCAGCTGGCGGGCGGCCCACCCGTCGTAGCCAGCGCTTTCCTTCCCGCGAGCGATGGCCCATAGAAGCTGCTTCCAGCTCGGCAACCACCCGTCGCGGGCCTTATTCTGAGGAAGTGATCGATGCATATGCTGAGCATGGGATAGCCAAGATGCCGCGCGCGCCGTGCCATCGAAACTCTCTGGGCGCCAAATGTTGTGCCACTCCTCTGTCATGTCGTCGGCGGTGAAGGCAGGGCACTCCGCCAGGTCGTGCATGACCGAACTCGCTGCTCTCCACCACTCAGAGCCGATAGCTTCTTTGGCAAAGATTTGCTTCCAGGATGAGCTGCCCTCCGCGCGCGGACGGCGCTCCAGCTTTGCAAGTGCATCCGAAACGCGATCGTGGGCTCGGCCCAGACTCGGTAGTCCAGCGCATCCATTGTCAATAATATGTCTTAAGCAGAAGTGAGCGAAGACGTCCAGCTGATGCCCAACCAGTCGCGCCGCCGGCGGGCTGCGCCTCACTTGTTCGGCAATGCTTCGGGCCAACTTCTTCAGCCTCGCCAAGATGATGGGTTCATTCGGCCGTCGCTTGGGAGTAGGTGCCACTGGCCTCTCCACAGGGCGTGATCCCTTGGGTCGCTCAGCACTTCCACTCTGCAAAAGGAGACCAGCCTCAACGCCAAGCTCTATCGCGCACTTGGCCCGCGCGTGCCAGCGCTCTCAGCGCTGCGTCATAGTATAAGCGGTACCCAGCATAGGTAGTACTTTGCCCACGCCCATATGTATAGCATCCAAATCTTGAGGGAGCACCGTCGTGCTCTGATCCAGCTCGAAGCTTGATGCACGCTTGAATAACCGAATACCTTCGAGAATAAACACTAGAGGATAATAAAGTTCGGGGTTCAGGGGGAGATAATCAAAGTAGCCCACCAGACCTCAGCATAATCTCGAAGTAAGAGATGATCAAGAGGAGACCAGGCCGAGCACGTTTTGAGACATCATTGGCGTTTAGTCTTCATAGAAGTATCCTCAACAATGGCTTATCTCGCTGGCGACATCCTCGACAAATCCCTTGTTTCGCTTGAGACATCCACAAACTATTGCTTATTTCGCTTGAGACACCGTCAAACTGTTGCTTATTTCGCTTAAGAAACGTATCGTTTCGCTTGATACATCCTTCAGTATATGCTTGTTTCGCTTGAGACATCCTCGAAAATATGCTTGTTTCGCTTGAGACATCCTCGGAATAGCTCATCCGCCTCGGTGTCCCCGGATAATCAACCGCGGCGATAATAAAGTTCAGGCGGGCGGAGGAATGGAGCAAGCGATATACAAAAACAACAATAAAAGGAAACAATAAGAAATGATAACGAAAAAAGGAAAAACATGCAAAAACAAAAAAAAACAGAGAAGGAGGAGAAAGACAAGGAAACATTTCAAGTTCAAATGTATTAGATTTTATTTACAAGCGCTCTATGACAATTAAAAGTTTTAAGTGCTCGTGCAGGGTAGCTCATGTGCTTCATTTTCCATGGATAATCAACCACAGGGATAAACAAGTTCAAAGGGGAAGGGGGGGGGGGGGGGGGGGGGGCACGGAGAGAGAGAGATGGAAAATAATATATATATATATATATAAAGATCATAAAGAAAAAGACAGGAAGGACTTAAAGAGAGAATATATATATATATAAGAAGAACAGTATAATAATAAAAGACAAAGGTAAAGGGAAGAGGAGAGGAAGATAAAACAAAAAATCGGAAGATTCAAGTGTATAAATTTTCTTTACAAGCGCTGTATGCAAATTATTTGTTAAAGTGCTCGTGCAGGGTAGCTCACGCGCCTCGTTTTCCATGATAATCAACCCCAGCGATAAACAAGTCCAGGGCGCCAGGGGGGAGAGGAGGAGAAAGAGATAGAGAGACAGAGAGAGAGAGAGAGAGAAAGACAGAGAGGCCAGGAAGGAGAAAGAGATAGAGAGACAGAGAGAGAGAAAGAGAGAGAGAGAGAGAGAGAGAGACAGAGAAAGAAAGAAAGAGAGACAGAAAGAACTACAAAGAGACAGAAGGACATTGGTTTCGCTTGAGACATCCTGAAACAACGTGTTCGCTTCGCTTGATGTTGTTATCTCAACATAAGAAGGAAGTAACTTCGATGGCGAACTTTTCCCGTGATAATGAAGTTCGGCCTCCGCGCCCCCGCGCCCCCGACCAAACTCGTATTGGTCGACGATAAAAAACTCCAACGACGTAAGGGGGGGGGGGGGGGTACTTTATTCTCATCGGCATGCGGTTATCGTCGCGGGCCCCGTAATCGCACTCCGGGAAGTAGTGCGCAAGACCAGGCCGCGGCACGGGATGCCCTGCACAAACACCGTTGACGCATGTTGGACAGCCACCCCCGACGCGCTGATCCCGGCGGGAGAGGTTCCCGCCAATGTCGTCGGAACTGTCATCTGGCATACAGTCGCGTCAATAGGCGCACGCTGCTGGTAAGACTACCTCCAGGTGAGATCCTCAATGCAGTCCAAGGCATCCCAGCAACGATAACTTCAATCCAGTCGAACACTTCGTCCATCCACTCCGCACTCGCAACCGAGGCAGGGCCGCATGCTGATGCAACTGCACCAAAAGCCCCTCGCACACCCATGCATCTGTGGCTCGAAGATCGGAGAACTTTAACGCCACCAACTCGGGGTCGCCAAAAGAGAGCCGCACCCCCTTGCATCGCAATGGGCTTCGCGTTCTTGCCAGGCGGGACACTGACGGCACATCGCCATCCCAACCTCTGCGCTGCTGCTGACACCCATCGCGGGGGCTCCGTATGCAGGCGTGCCTCCTGCAGGGCGTCGGACGTGGGTGAGATAACCAGCGGCTCGGCGTTCGTCTCCAGCTTGGCGCCAGCCTGGCCCGCGGCTACGATGGCCGCCGCCCCCCAGGGCTCGGCAACCAGTCGCTCCGATGGCGTCGTCGGTGTCGTCGTCGCCGTCGTGTCCTCCAGCGGACTGTCGGCCTTGGCCGTGCTGAAGGTCACAATGAGCTCCCGAAGCTTGTTGCAGACCACCGTAGTCGCGATGGCCTTCCTCTGAGCACCTGATGCAGCGCCCACATGCCCAGAGAGACTCCGCAGGCGCTCGACAATCTGGATGCCCGTGTTCTTCACCTTTTTCTTCGGCTTGGGCGTCGTGACAGACTGTTTCGTCGCGTCCGGCCCGAGCCGGGCTGAAGCTGGGGCCTCCTGCTTCAAGCCCACGCGCCGCTGGATCGCGTTGGCCGCCTTCACCAACCCATGGAGGACAGTCGCTTGATCCGATCGGCGCGCCGTTCTCTTCGAACCCTCCTTGCCGCCAACCCCGGATAGAGGATCGCTGGAAGGCCCGACCATCATATCAGTAAAAAAAAAAGGCCCACACTTGCGCCGTTCGCACAAGTGGCCGCAGTACCCGCAGCATGGACCTTCTCGACATACTCATCCCTCATCACGAGCCGTGGCGCGAAGCAATCCTGCTTTGGAGGAAAAAACCACACAAAACTGTGAAACGTGATGTACATGACCTCGTGGATCGAAAGCGCGGTGCACATGATCTCGTGGATCGACAGCCTGCGTGCGACCCGATCTCCACCAGGCCCCAGTGGAGTCGTCGTCGTCGCAGGGCATCAAAAAGGGGTAGCCCTCCACTTTTTCTCTGCCAGAGTTCGTGACCTCGTCGCCGCCCACGCAGCGCGCGGAAGAGACGTGGGGTGTCCAAGTTCTCCACAGCTTTCGCCAAAGAGGAGCGGCGTGCCCGCCAACGCCATGACCTTGCCGAAGCTGCCTGGGGGCTGCTGCTCGTTGGCTTGGCGCCCCTGATGGGGCTAGGTGTACTTCAAGAACAACCGAACTTCAGCTTGAACCTGGATATACATCAAATAGCCAAGATAATCATAACTGCACCCAAGACATCATAATATCAGTGGCAGATCAGGAGGTGGAGATTCATGAGCAGCCCTGACACTCCGAGTCAGATCAAGAGCCAGCCTTCTGACAATCATTTTATCACAACTATCGTTTGCAAGAAGTGATATTCTCACGCAGACAGTCTCCCTCCAGCACAGGACGTCGTGTTGCTTCTCAATTCCAAAGCAGTAGATCCACTAAACACGCCCATGTGGACTTTTCATCACCAATAACTTTGATCTCCGCTCAGCAACTCGATGCGCCGACAACGTGATCCACCCCGAGCTCGAAGTAACTTTCGGCTGGGAAGTCCACCAGGTCGCAGGCACGCCACCACATTGATGTCCCCGATCTCAGTGTTCACGGGGGGGGAACTCTGAGGCTTCTCCTCCAAGGCCGCAATTCGTTTCTCCAACTCTTTGCGTGAATCTCGTTCCTGTTGCAAGTCCTTCTTCATCTCAATCATTGTTTGGGCGTTCGATGCTTGGATTTCGGATATGCAACTCTTGATCTCGTCCCTCATCATAATGTGCCTGAGAAGGACAACTGTGGCAGGGCTCATTTAGACCTTTTCCACAGTTGCCTCGGTCACTGGCGCCGCACGCAAAGAAGACCAACTATTCCCGACATTCACACGTTTTGAACGTGCCATTGCATCCCGATCAGGTATCCCAAGCTGTGCATCCCTCCTCGGTGTCGTCAAAAGTGATAGCGGGTCCCCCATCTGGGGTCTTTGATTTTCAGAAACCCTTTCTCAAAATCCGATGTCAAATCCGCCCATTTTGCACCGTGCTGGGTCGCTTCGCCAATAGTGCCGGCGACCTTGTATGTGTCGTAACGTTCATGCGGTTTTGATCCTAGACGTTTCGGATTGTCTTCCTTAAATTCGATATCAGTGTCATCCCGCTTCAGCTTCGAAATCTGCTCGGCGGACAGCGGCATAGTGTCCCCGAAAACGACACCCTAACAGAACAGATGAAGCCACGAATGAGTCACTGAAGCAAAACTTTGGGAGTACGTTGCGCGGTTCAGGCGAGCCTCAGAGCCTCAATACTTGCCCTTGAGCCACCTACAGCTTGTTGAGCGAAACGAAAAAACGGCACAACGTGTTGTAGAAAACCACGAACCACGCGTTCCTACAATTGGTTTGGCCACGAATCACGCCTTCCTGCAATTGGTCTTCCTACTTCGCCGGTAGCGCAGCGAACACACAGTGAGCGCGTCTACGGGGGCAGGCGGCCGGGGTGGTCGGGCGGAAAGTGGCCATTCCGCGCGCGAGGCGACCCTGTCTCCCGCGCTGGCCGTCCGGCGTGCTCTGAGCCGTGGGCGGTGGCCTTGGGGTAGTCGGCGGAGTACTCCGCGACCACCTCCACGGTGGACGGTTCCCCCGGGGCCGTAGGCGACCGACCCGAGGAGGGGAGGAGGAGAATGGGGGAGGAGCAGGAGGAGCAGGAGGAAGAAAGGATGAGAAGAGTGGAGGAGGACGGGTCGCCTAAGCCCTTCGAAGAAACCCTCCACCTCTACGGCGCGAGCGGGCGAGAGAGGGGGCGCAGATTACGCAACAGGCTTTTTACACCACCCAGAATGCCTGGCCGAGGCCATCCTGGGCCCTGGCGTGGTGGCATGGTGTATGTGTGCATATATATATATATATATATATATATATAGATCCATATCCATATACAGATATATACACACATATATATATATATATATATATGTATATGTATATGTATACCCTCCTGGGCCCATGGCGTGGCGACAGCGGCGTGCTCGTTGTATAATTAGTGAAACGTTGGAGCCTGCGGCGGGCTTCATCAGAGTCTCGCAGACTACCGACGTCTCCACCGCCCCCTCACTCTTATCCGCATCTGCGGGGTGCTACGTATATGCCTTCCTGCCCAAGGTCAAGAGGACCTCAGGAGGATCTGTGGGCCAACCCAGAGCCTATGACGGCCCTGATCTGGCATGGTGGTGGTGTCCGAATGCAATCTGAGGAAGCACAATACTCGACCTGACCTACGGAACGATGAATAAGGAACGAAGCCTCTTTTTTGCCCAAGTAAATATACGAAGTCTGAAGAAACGGCGAGCCCTTTTCTAGTGGCGCTCCGCCACGACATGCTTTTGCGATTCGACCCACGCCCCTTCCGCCAAACTGCCAAGGAACGCCGGGGGTCTCACCGCCAAAAAGGTAGCGGAACGCACGCAACCCAAAGGAACGACCGAGCCCTTTTTGAAAAGCAAGTGTTCTCTTATTCAAGCCAGACCCTGTACCATCATCGCGCTACCTTGAAGTCGGGCGTGTCCCCCTACAGGGGGATTATGGACGAACAATACCAAATCCAGAATGAATGGTACACCAACATAGCAAAACGAATGCTAGACAAATCGTCCCCAGATGATTTTCTACTGTTTTTGAATTTTCCTCCTGTAGAGGGACAGGCCCGCCTTAACGCTACCATGCGGAACGCGGAACAGGGAGCGAAGGGGCCCCTCTGGCCACGGCGAGGCTGGGCCACGAGCGGGCTCCCCGACCCAGGCCCCGGGAACGTCCGGAGAAACAAAGCCCCTCCCGAGCCAAGCCCCTCCCCCTCCTCCTCCTCCTCCTCCTCCTCCTCCTCCGCCTCCTCCTCCTCCTCCACTTCCTCCTCCCCCTCCTCCTCCTCCTCCTTCTCTCCTCCTCTTCCTCTCCTCTCCCCTCCTCCTCCTCCCTCCCTCCTCCTCCCTCCCCTCCTCCTCCTCCTCCCCCTCCTCCCTCCTCCCTCCTCCCTCCTCCCTCCCCGGTCCTCAATTCAGCGTCTTGACTGTCACTGCAGTGGTGGCCCACGGCAAGAAGCACCCTGCTTGCCTCCAGGGTGCCCTGGTTTTCTTGGGTTTCGATGGTTGTGCTATGGAGAGCGTGGCGTGCCCACACCAAAAATCGATGGACGTCCTGGGGTCTCAGGGTTGGATTTCTTGTGGAAGGTTTCTTGTGGTCGGGCCCCTACTGTAGATGAGGCTGTCGCAGCAATGGCGACGACGGGCTGGCGAAGCAGCGCGAAGAGCCGAGCTGCAGCAAGTGCTAGGGGCGGCGCTGCGAGGAGGCTGTCCCCGAAAGCCAACCCACAAGCTCGAGCACAAAAGGGGCTGTCCGCCAAGACGCGCGATGTCTTTCCCGTCGAGAGCCCCGCTTCATCATCGGGCTTGGTCACGGACTCCTGAGACAGCCCTGGGCAGGACTGGCGCACAACGGGCCACATCCGCTGACGTGGGATGCGGCCCGTTGCGGGCCCGCCGTGCCCAGAGAGGACACACCTACGGCTAGTTCCGGCAACCCCTGACTCTAAACATTGTCATCTCTTTGTTGGCGAAGAACCCTCTCTTGGGGTGCGTTCTGATCAAGATTTCGAGGCGAATCCAATGGTGGCGACGAGGCCATCCCATGAGGCCCGAAAAGGCGCTCCCCTTTTTCCATCCCTCCATCCCTCCCTCCTCCCTCCCCCGTACTCGTCTTCCTCCTCGTCCAGCTCTCTCCCCAACACCATTCCCATTCCCATCGCCCTCGCGATCCCCCCAAATTAAAGCTCCGCCTCCTCTCCTCCCGCTCCTGCTTCTGCCCAGCTGCTTCAGAATCAGAATCAGAATCAGAATCAGAAGGCGGGGTGTCACCGCAGACAGCATGCACAGAACGCACACTACGCTAAGATAAAGCAATGCAATGCAGACAAACTCAAAACTGGCGTGGACCACGTCCGGCTGAGGGGGAAGGGGGGGCGGAGCTGGGGTAGAGAATGGCGTGCGAGCCAGCGGCATGTGCTCCAACGCATATCGAGCGCCATCGTGCCACCTCTGTCGTGGACGACGGGCTGCCAGCCTCGTGTCTGTACGTCCAGCATGCAAACTGTAACTGTGGCGTTGCGCCCTCCGGCCTTGGAGCCACCGCTCACCTTGCCAACGCAATAGCTGCGCCGCCCATGAACGACTGTTCCGGGGTCGCTCAAGGTGCGCGCGCCAAACCAAGACACGGAAGCAATGACGATGGCTCCACCAACGTCTCTGGCGACACAAGTCCTTGGCCTCGCTAGCCCTACGGCGGAAGTAATCCGGCGCCGGTTCGCCGTCGTGCCGCGGCACTCGCATGAGTAAGCCGACCATTCGGCGCTGACAAGTGTCAATGCGCCCTTCCAGGGTGGCGGCCGGAGGCCATCGGCTGCATCGATAATCAAACGCGGGAAATACGGCCCGATCCAGCAGCTTCAGACGCTGTTGCAAAGGGACCTCCCGCAACCGATGCATTGAGCAATTTGCCCAAAATGCTCGCCACATGGCGGCCAGGGTCCTGTCGACACACATCGTGCACGCTCCGGTATTCTCGAGGATGTGGCCCAAAGCTTCAAACGAGTTGGTTGGTGCCCAAACGGACGTGTCCGAGACGGAAGGGTCGCCTCCTGCAGCCACCATGCAAGCTTTACTAGAGCGCTTGATCTTGAGCCCCCAATCGGCGAGAATGTGGGCCTCAAACTCGTCCAGCATGCACGTTGCATTATACAAAGTATGGCTTACAGAGTAGACATTGTCGACGTATGTAGCGATAGCAATATGCACAGACTGGTCTAATTTGAAACCACGGCGCCGGCATACCTCGGACATCTTGCCGAGCGTGGCTTCCACCGGGATGCGGCCCAGGGCGCCAGCTACCCGGCTCCCAGTGAGACTTCCACGAGATCGTTTGCCCAGGTCGGCATCTATGTCACCGACGCGCAAGCTCACTTTCGGGAGCAACTGATGACGAGCCGCTGCTGCCGCAAGCTCCTGGGGCATGCCTCTGGAGACGCACCACTGCAAAATACTCACTACGGGGAGAGAGTCGTAGTAGGCTTCAATATCACTTTGGGCGACCGCGGACTGGCTATGGTCGTCCAGGCCTCTTTCGATTATGAGGTGCAGGGCGTGCGTAATGTCCAATGCTTGCGTGAGCGGCCGGGCTCCAACCCAGCAGCACTGTGGCACAGCAGTGTTCTCGTCGATCCATGTGTTGAGACGCTGCGCAACCAAACAGTCTAACACCTGGAGGTCAGCCGGGAGGGGCATAATGGCACGCAGCTGCGTGGGCTTCGGGGTGGCGGTGCCTTTCCCCCGCACGTGCCCCAAGACTGCCAGAACAGACATGGCAGCGCTGGAGGCCGCTAATTCATTAAAGTATCGAGCACTGAGGTCTGAGTCACATTTAAAAATCATGTGGTGCATACACACGCACCGCCCGACATTGTCAAGTCTGCCGATATGTTTAGGGCGGGTGAGCGCCACCGCAACTTCTGCGCGAGTGAAGCCGGGTTCAAGCCCCTCCGCACCGCAGACAAATTCCACGAGAGGCAGGATAGACTCGGGCTCATCTGACCCCCATTTGGCATCGAAGCAAGATTTGACTGCTCTAGCCCATTCAGCCGGAGACTGCGACAGAGAGAACTGAGCTTCGTCCTCAGGAGCGCTGGGAGACGATGGCAAGTGCATCCCCGTCACTGGCCGCAGCTTTGAGCTTTTCTTGAAAGCTCTGCCCTGCCGAATGGTGGAAGCTATCCTGTGAGCCCTTTCCTGGCGGACGTGCAGTTGCAGAAACTGCCATGCCTGGCTGCGAAGCCGGGTGCGTTCGCTCACCGACGCGGCGTTGGCGGCTCTGCGGTACAAATCTCGGCACTGCAATGGCACGCGGGCAGCGGACCGTGCCGCGTACGCACTGCTATCGGACCAGCTGTCGCGGAGCGCTGCGAAAGCTGCAGCGCAGACCGCATCAGCAGGGCCACCTGGACCAGGAGTAAAGGAGGGAGGCAAGCGAGAGGAGGACGAGGGGGAGGGCGAAGAAGAGGAGGAAAGGGCAACGCGCAGCCACTCCAGGCAGGCAGCGCCGTCCTTACAGATCCAATGTGTCTTGCCACGACGTCGCGCCGTGGTCTTGCACTTGAGGATGTGCTGGAGCATGGCATGGTCCCCATGCGACGCCCAATGAATCGTCGACTGTGAGACGACGGACGGCGACGCCAAAGCATAGTCCAACATGCCGGGCCTCACGTCTTCCGCCATGTCTCCCCCTGGCACCCTGGTGATGGGGGCAATCAGGCAGGCGGCATTGCGAGGTCCACCTGGGCCAGCGAGGGGAGGGGAAGGGAGGACGAGGTCAAGATTAAAACCCAGCTGCTTCAGCTCCTGCCACTGTTGCTGCTGCTTTTCCTTCTCCTCCCACTCCGCGCAAGCGCTCCCAGGAATGACATCTCCCTGGTGGCCAACTCTCCTCGCTGTCCCGAGCTGGATATCCTCTCCTGACCCTCGTGCAGGAGGACGAGGGGGAGAGGATAATTCAGCAGGGACCGGCCGTCCCCGCATTCCTATAGTCCTATCACGAAATGTTCTTAGAACCCACCAATGTTCTAATAACGAACACAATGCTCTTAGAACATAAACCCGATGTGGTAAAACAAAACCGACTCCGCCAGACAGGTTCTAAGAACTCGTGGAAACCACAAAACGGTTCTTAGAACATTGTTTGGTAGGGCTATAGGCGAGCCAGGACGCTTCGCCACTGCTTTGAGAAAAGAAGGACTAGGACGAGGAGGCGGAGGAAGACGGCAGATGGGAAGGTATGGGCACGCGGGCTAGAGGAAAGGGAGCCACTATGCAGGGACGGAGACCGCCACTGTGCCCCCTGGCACGTCGAGGCGCGGTATACTGCCAAGTGCTGCCTCGTAGAGTTCCCGTCTTGCTTTGAAGAACCTCTCGCCGCAGACATGCCCGTGCACCGCCCCCCGTTCACGAGGCCACGACGCCTCGTAAAAGCTGCGGTGCCGCGCTCCCGAGGCGAGGACCCCTTGCAAAAGGCGATGGATCCGCGTCCAGAGATCCAAAGGCGGCCCAGGCAGGCAAACAAAGCAGCCAGGACGGCCCCACACGCCTCGAGGAAGCCCCAAAATGGCCCCACTCAAGACGGTCCCAAATCCGCCGACCCTGTCGGCGTGTGCGAGGGACTTTTCTGTTTGAGCCAGGCTTTTCGGTTGGAGTCGTCGACACCGTCCTCCTCTGTTCCGTTTGCCTGGGCCCTCTTCCTCAGGCGCGCCGTCCGAAGCAAAATTGAACAACGTAGGAAAGGAGTCGAGGGGAAGCCCTGCCCCTTTGATTCCTTCCCCGCACTCGGGGGGCGGGGGCCCCGCGGGGGTCCCGGGGGAGTTCTGGCGGGGGTCGCCACCCAGGTTAGTTTTTTTTCCCCCCCAGCCTGGCCCCCGCTCCGGCCCTGGCCCCGGACTCACTACCTACCAGACCACCCCAACCCAACCAATAGACCCGAATTTCGGGTTGATGGGGAGGTATGGGCTCCATATGTTTTTTGTTCGATGTTCCCAGACCCCCCCACACTGGAAATGGAGGGCAAATTAAGGCCTTCGGGTTGGGTTGGGGTGGTTTGGTGGGTGGTGACGGACCCAGGCCACGGCCCAGCCCAGGGGGCCGCAGCCCGGGTCCCGGCCCGGCCCCGGCCCCTGGCCCCCAGCCCCAGGCCGGACCGTCGGCCCCGGCTTTGGCCCCAGCCGCGGCCCCAAGCCAAGCCCCAACAGAGCCCAAGAGGCTCCCAAGAGAGCCCCAAGAATGGCTCCAGAGCGTCAGCGTCGTCGTCGTCGTCGTCGCCGCCGCCGCCGCCGCCGCTGTGTCGTCGCCGTCCCCCTCCAGAGTCGGCGGCACCCGCCGCGAGGCCCTCCCAATCAGCACAACAACAAGTATCTCAAAAAGTGAACACAGTAGACACCTGGGCTGTCATGGCACAGTGGCGGGACTTGCCGCAGGCAGCTGGAGAATGAGCAACAAGGAAGCAGAAGCGGGAGAGAGAGAGAGAGAGAGAGAGAAGAAGGATGCGGACGAGAAAGGAGGAGGGAAAAGAGCGATGGTGGAGGACGATGGAGGGTCGGAGGAAGGGAGGAGCAGGAAGGAGAAGAGAAGGGGGGGAGCGCGCGCAGGGAGGACGAGGAGGCCAAGCGCCTGGGAAGTGCGGGAGCAGACGCAGCAGGCAGCAGGAAGACAGCCGACAGAGGCAAGAGCAGCCGGCAGACGAGCTGCTGCCTGCGTGGCCGCCCCCCCCGGGCGGGCAGCGGGGTCGCTCCGCCTCCCTGCTGGCCTTCGTGGTGCCGTCGGGCTGCACGGGCGCGACCCCGACGCCCTGCGGGCTGGGCGGAGGCCGCGGGGCCCAAACTTATACGGTGCGGGCATTGGATAAGGAGCCCTTAGGAAAGGAATCCAGGGTCTGGAAGCCCGCGGAACTCCGATCGAGGAGTGGCCATGGGTATCACCGCCGCCCTCATCAGATAAGGAATCCTCCAGGCTCTGGCGCCTCCTAGGCGCACTCCTTAACCGACGCCCCCACAGTACACCACCACCACCGCCACCTCCCTCACCCCCTCCCTCTCCCAGGAAAGAGGGAAGGAACATGAGGGTAGAGGAGGGAGGAGAAATCGACGTGGTGGTGGTGGTGGTGGTGCATTGTCTTGGGGCCCGCATCGAGGCTCAGGCCGGGAGGCCTGCGGCGAGTCCAACAGCTGTGGTCGCTGACGTGGAGAGCGGATCCGTGGATCTGGCGAACGGGCGCCATCGCATCCACGGATCCAGGAATCCACGGATCTGGGAAGGCACCTCGGGAAGCACGAAGCCAAGGCCGCCTCATTTGGCCAAGGAGCGCGCCGCTTTTGCATGGAGGCGGAACCCATCGCGAATCTTAGGTCGGGCATGTCCTCCTACAGGCAGATCGTTTGAAGAACAATGAAACTAATCAACAAACACCACTTGGTACAAAATGACAGAAAAATCGTCCCCTTACTGTTTTTGGACTATTCATGAATCTGCCCCCTGTAGAGTGACGCACCCAACTGAACGCTAATCCACGCGTCTTGCAGTGGGGGCCCATGCCAAGAAACACCCTGCTTGCCTGAGGATGCCCTGGGTTTCTTGGGTTCCGATGGTTTTGCCATGGAGAGCGTGACGTTCCCACACCAAACATCGACATGAACTTTCGAGGGTCCGCGCGGCTTTTTCGGATCCGAAGGCCCACCCCCCTCTGGTGGTGCCTCTGGCGCTGCCCCTGGCGCGATTCCAAAAAGTCCGCGCGGACCGTCGACAGTTTAAGTCGATGCAGCCTCGTCATTCGAGGTACGGGGGGGGCGGGGGGGTTCTTGTGGAAGATTTCTTGTGGCAGGGCCCCTACTATAATCCATGTCTGCGCTTCCTCGACACATCTTGAGCAGGAACCGACCGTCCCTCTTAGAACCCCAAAACTTTCTAATGATAAAAAAACAATGTTCTTTGAACATGAACCCGATGCGATAAAACAAGGCAGACTCCGCCAGAACTGTTCTGAGAACATTTCGTGGAAACCACAAAAAGGTTCCTAGAACATCGTTTGGTAGGCCACTGCTTGCACATCCGATCCCGTGGTCCCCCACCCGACCCGCCTCCGAGAGCTGCGCCCCCCGACCACTGCGGATGCACTGAGAAAAAGGCAGCAAAACACGTCACAGCGGGCGGCGACGAGCGAGCTCCCTGCGGTGTCCGCAGCACCCGGCATGCATCGATTCATGCCCGAGAGAGGGGGACCGCCGAGAGCGACCCCGGCAGCACCAGCACTGCAACACATTGATTAATGGAATGCCTCCGAGGCAGGGGGGGGGAGTAAGGGGAGCAGATCGGCCCACGAGAGGCCTCAAGACGACCTCTTCAGAGGCATGGCAAAGACCTCAAGGGCCCCCACCGTGGGCCGGTATATCACTCCCAGGGGCGAGACAGCGACGGAGTTTCGCCGAAAAGGGTTGGGGGGAGGGAGGGGGCGATAATCGCCGCCCACGGTATACCCCACCCCCTAGCTGGCCCCTCTTGGTTCGAGGACGGCGAGGAAGGTCTGGTTCAAGAAGGGTGATTTCGACGGCTGCTGGGGCGCCTCAGGTCGTGCTGGAGTGCCTAAGGTCGGGCTGGAGGGACCTCGAGTCCAGCGAAACCAACCTTGCCCAACGAACTCTTCTGGCAGCCTCCGATTCGTAGAGGGGCCACGTGGGGGTGGGGGATGCTCTTTGGCTGTCCTAAGCATCTGCCGGCCCCCAGCAAGCTGCCGACATCTCTCTGGCGGATTGGTCCGCTCTAGCCTGGCGCGTTGCCTCCCTTTCGGCATATCCAGGGGGGCCGGTTGCCGGTCCCCGGGGGCCAGCACAAGCTGGGCCGAGGCGGAGCACTGCCCGCGGGGGAGGGGGTGGGACGTTTGCCCGTTGGTTCAAGACATCGCATGGTAAGACGAAGGTATAGAGCTGAGGGCAGGAACGCTCTCGAGTGCGGAGTGTCAACGAGGCTACGAGCATGGTCCACAATCGCCCCCCTTTGTCAGCGACGCAAGCTCTGTCCTTTCATTTGATAGTTCTACGTGCCAGGTATCCGACATCGTGCCCCCTGGCGCGCTGGGGCGTTGAGTGATAATCATCTGGACTGCCCTCTGAGGCGTTGAATGATAATCATCTGGGCTGCCCGCTGGGGCGTCGAATTATAATCATCTGGGCTGCCTACAGCCGCCTATCCAGCTTTATATACATTCGACGCAGACTGCGGAACGCGAGCAGAGCCTTGCGCCAGCGCGATAGTTCTTGACGGTTTCTGGGGACGCCCTTGGAAAAAACCAGCGCGCGCGACACTGGAGACCATTCCTGGAAGATCTCCCGGCGCAGCCACAGCCTATCCGCACCACCGTAGGTAGAACCCTAGCAAAGGACCAGTACGCCCGGGCCTGGGATCGTGGGATCCAGGGATCGTCTCCAACAAACAACATCAAGTCCTTGAAGGCTACGGTTTCCAAATCCTTCGCCACTGCGCCGAGGCTACGCGAAGCCCCGAGCGCCGCATCGCATCGCCACCGAACGTTCGGAACGCCGATGAGAGCCCACCGTCGACCCTCTCGTCACCATCGCTGGCAATTGCCATCATCCGTCTTGTTCCGTTGCCGAGAGCTATGACTTGCGGGGCTCGCGCCTGGGAGATGCCGATACCTTAACTGGAGGGCCGCAACGTGGCATCGGCCTCGGGCCAGGGGTGCCAGGGGTCGGAGTAGATGGGGTCGGAGGATCGCGCTGCATCGTCGATGCATCGGCGATACATCGGCGATGCACCGGCGATGCAACGGCGATGCATCGTCGACGCCAACGTGAAGCAAATCGGGCTCCACATCCAGCCGCGTCGCCGATGCATCGGCGATGCGGCGCGATCCTCCGACCCCACCTATTCCGACCCTATCTGGGGCTGGACCCACGTCAGGGGCATGACTGCGAGGCCTCCCAGCTGCCTGGCAGCGGCTTCAAAGTGGCTTCGGCAAGCCGCCGCAGCGCGGACCAGGAACCATCGGGAGAGATCTCGAGGCCCTCGGCCGGGGGACATCACCGCGGCCTCAAAGAGTGGCTTCGTCGCGGTGCCGACTCCCCCATTCATCGGCGGCAGCACGGGCCTGACAGTGCAGAGCTGGAGCGGGGAAGCAACTGTAGTGGGGATCATGTAAAATCTGTCAGGGGGGAGGCGTGCCCCCCCTGGCGGCAGCAATCTGTAGGAAACTCTGATGCTTCTCTGTCCCGCTCACCCAACCTCCTTGGCGTTCAAGCAGCACCACCCAATACGACCCTGGACCGCCCCAATGTGGCTCGAAGGATCGTCGAGACGGCCGGGGGACCCCCACGACGCCTTTCGACAACGGCCTGAGATCAGACAAAGACAGCATCCAGACAACCAAGCATCCCCGCAGGATACCAATACGGTCCCACGACGGCCCCAAGACCCTTCAAGGCGCCCCAGAATCATGCTAGGACTTCTCCTTTGGAAGGCTCGGTCAAACCAGCGCACCCAAAACGGCCCAAGGTCGTCCGAGGGGCCTGCGGAGGTTCAGCTGCAACACGACAGAAACGACCTGGAGCCACGTCGGTGCGTTGCTGCAACGGCGGTTAGAAGTGTATGGATTTGATGTCACAGGCGCACTCGTAGACGTGCTGCATACGCCATTCCCTGTGTATTTTTCGGTTGCGTGCGTGTTTTTGTTTGCTCGGTGATCCAGGATGCTCCTCCAGGGTCCGCGCCGAGAAAAACAATTCACACGTCCGAGCGATGCCAGGCCCTTGTCTTATGTGCACGACATGCGGTACTGCCCTTTGCGCCCCAACTGGGTCTTGGCCATTGGCGCGAGGTTTCGCGGTGTCGCTGTACGTGATGGGCGCGCAGTGTGGCGACCATCTGTCAGCTTCAGCTTCCGTCTTCAGTTCCAGCCTTCATAGGTCTAGGCGGGTGGCGGCGCAGCGGGAGGAGCAGGAGCAGGAGGGAGGAGGGAGGAGAAAGACGGGAGACGGGGGCGGAGCATGAGGCACGGATGAGAGGGCGAGATGGAGGATGGGTAAGGAGCCGGGAGGGACGAGGGAGGAGCTCCCAGTCGGCCTCGGGCATGCCATCGCACCGCTCACGCTCTCATCCACAGCCGCCCGTGGGCTGTGCGGGTGCGTCCGTGCGCCAGGGCCAGAGAGGCGCAGCTGCTGGGACGCACCCCAAGGCTGGAAAACAAACGCCCAGAACCGACGAACAGGTCCGACAACCTCGAGCCTCGATTCCGAGAACGCCGCCATCACCGAGGATACCCCCTTCGTATGATCCGACTCCTGTCCCTTCTCCCTCCTCATGCTGCATCCTCCACCTCCTTCCCTTGTTCATTCCATCATCCTCCATCCTCCACCTCATCCTCCTCCTCATCTCGGAGCAGGGCGACAAGAGACAACGGCAACTCAACATCGGTTCACGGGGAGACCCCAACAGGCGACAGGGAGACCGGGGCAGCGGTATGGGGTATGGGCCCCAGTTCCTCCCCTGAGAGTGGAGGAGGAGGAGGAGGAGGAGGAGGAGGAGGAGGAGGAGGAGGAGGAGGAGGGGGAGGAGGGGGAGGAGGAGGAGCGAGCCCCGGCGGCGGCTCGTGCGTCGCGCGCGTTCAAAAGCGAGCGGCTTGTGGCTCGTGCGTGCCTTCGGGCCCCCGCGCGGCCGGGTGTCCCGCCCTGCGCGGCAGGGCGGGGCACGGCCGGGCACGGCGCTGCGAAGGGAGGAGGCCAGTTGGCCGGGCGCAGACTGGTGGCGCTCGGCCGTGCTCACACGCCTCTGCGTGTGCAGGGCCGCCACGTGGTGTGCAAGAGGAACAGAAACAGCGCACACGTGAACTTTCGGAGCTCCGCGCGGACGTTGTCTTAGATCGGCGCTGGGCCCTCCTGGCGGCACCTCCGACGCCGCCCGTGGCGTGTTCCGCGCGCCACAGAGGGGTACCCAACGCCGATCCGAGACATCCGCGCGGAGCTCCCAAAGCTTATGATACCGTTTTCTCTCCCTCGATGTGCACACTTAAAGGACCTGCGAAGGAAGCGGCTTAGCGATCCCCGGGCCACAGGATGGCTCAGATGTTCCAGGGAGCGGTACAAAGGTGGCTCCGCTCTCTCGCCCCCGCTCCGTTGCGGCGGATGCGCTCGAGCTGCGCAGGGCAGAGGTGGAGGGGAAGACGTGAGGGGCAACGAACTGGAATCGGCGACTCATCACCGATAGATCGACGACAGGCACCCGAGAAAGAATCCGCGCGATCCTGGGTGGGCAATCGGGCCACTATCGGCGATGAATGGGCGATTTGGAAGTCGATGCTTCCCCCCCTGTGCATATCCCCTCCCAACATTCCTCCCGAGAAGGCATGGGAGAGGAGGAGGAGGAGGAGGAGGAGGAGGAGGAGGAGGAGGAGGAGGAGGGGGAGGAGGAGGAAGAGGAGGAGGACGAGGAGGAGGAGGAGGAGGAGGAGGAGGAGGAGGAGGAGGAGGAGGAGGAGAAGAAGGGGGATCGGGAGCAGGAGACAGAATGGTCGGTGGTTGCTGAATGTGTCCCTGGCCCAAGGTGCCCGCAGCCTTTAAGCCTCCTGCTGGAGCCCCTGTGGCCGTCGGGGCCTCGCGAACGGTGCTCTCTGGCGGCCGTGAGGGCCTGTCGGGAAATCCTGGGGAGAACCTTGGGGCGGGGACACTCCTGGCAGCAACTGGAGCGAGGAGGGGAAGCGGATAGAGCCATGGGGCAGGAGGAGGAGGTGCAGGAGGAGGAGGAGGTGCAGGAGAAGGCGTGAGGAGGAGGAGGAGGAGGAGGAGGAGGAGGCGGAGGAGGAGGAGGAGGAGGAGGAGGAGGAGGAGGAGGAGGAGGGGGAGGAGGAGGAGGTATCATGCCTCCTCCTCCTCATTACGCCCGCTCCTGCCTCTCCTCCTCGCCCTTGCCCCCTCATGCGACGACAAGTCAAGGTGTCGAGGAGGACGGATGGGGGCAGGAGGAGCAGGAGGAGAATGAAGCGGCGGAGCGCACAAGGAAGGAGAATACGCCCAGGCCACTCGCAGGTAGACCTGCGGACCAAAGCATGTCTGGGAGAAGTGGCGCTCATGGCGCGCAGAACTGCTTCTCGAACTTCTCCACATCACGCTTGTCCCATAGCTCGTAGTTCACCACGATCTGCGTGACGTCGCTCTCGTCCGAACTCGTGGCCAGAATGACCTTGCGGGTGTCCACCCCGAACGAGTTCAGCATAAGCGCGTGCTCTCTGCTGAGGGCATCGAAGCATCGGAACCAACTCCGCGTGATGCCGTTGCTGTCGATGCCACCAGATATCGTGCCCATGTACTCGTTGAACATGCCGATGAAATCATCCACGCCCAGCGTCTCCAGAGCGTCCGACCACCTGATGTCCGCGTAGGGAAGCAGGGTCGACATGAAGCCGCAGCACGTGGCCTCGGAGAAGAAGGAGCGGTAGGCGTCGATGTTGCTGGCAGTGAGGTCCTTCACAAGCTTCTTGAGCGACTGATTCTTCTGGACGTGGACGGGAGGGCAGGCTCCCCACGCGAACTCGAATCCCGTCCTCGGGCTGAGCTCCATGAGCTCGAACATGGTGCTGAGGAGGGATGCCGAGAGGTCCTTTGAAGGGAAACTTGGACACACAAATAAATTCACACAAATAAAACGATTCCCCATATTTTCATATATTTTCTGGGTTTTTGTCTTCCCCACCACTTCCCATATGTTTGCATATTTTCCTGGGAGTCGACGATTAATTGTGTCTCTGTGTTTCTTTCCCTCCTGATCCTTGCTCTGCACGGAGTCGTTGCAGACGATAGTCGAGTTGACGTCCATGAACACCACCGCCTTCTCGCCGGGCGCGGAGTACTCCTCCACGATGCGGGTGAAGTAGTCGGGGTCCTCGATCGCGTCCAGTATGTTCGCTTTCACGAGGACGCTGTTGAACTCGCCGCTGCTCGACGAGCAAAAAGCAACATGAGCACGAACTGTCGGAGCCCGCGCGGATTTCTCGTGTCGGCGCTGGACCCGCCTCCCTGGCGCGCGGAGCGCGCCGGGAGAGGCGCAGGAGGCGCCGCCAGGGATCCCCGGCGCCCATCCACGAAGTCGGCGCGACACAGTCGGCCTTGATTGGACAGGATACGCGAGAGGACACACGACCCTTCCGAGGGCCACATCGCAATAGGAATGTAAGAAGGCACGTGTCGCGAGGCAAAGGACACAAGGGTACCCTTGAGCTGGCAGGGTCGACCTACTAATCCGGGCCGACTGTACCAGGACGAGAATGACGTCACGACAAGACTGGCTCAGGATGCGCTCCAGGATCTCCAGGGAGTATCTGGCGGCGCGGCTGGTGCCGAACTTTTTTCCAGCGCGATGTTTTGGAGAGGGGGGAAAGGGAAGGTCAGGGAACACGCAAAGCACCACATCTCTCCAGCGGACTGCCAATCCACGCAGCCACACACAACCAAGCAGGCCCGATACAAAAACCCTGGACTCGCACAAAGAGGAAAATGCACGTGTAACGGAATCGGTGCATCGGTGTTGGAACATTTGCACGAAAAGGAGAATGCAGACGTCTTATATTCGAAGAAGACGAAAGGATACTGGCACAGCCGGTGCAGAACATTTGGAAATTGCGGAAGATCCTGGAAACCTTGGCCATCCTGGAGCGTGTCATTCTCATCACCTCTTCTGCTCCTCCGAGGTGCTCCGACGGCTCCTGCCTGTGCGGCCTTTCCTTCCCCGAGATGTGCAGGATCGCCGTGTGCCGGCCCGCGCGCCTGGAGCGCCGCTCAACTGAACATCTGGGGGGCGACGAGCGGCAACGGGGAACTGGCCACGCGCAAGGGGAGGGGGGGAAGGCTTTCTGGAAGGTTTTTGGAAGGGGGGGGGGCCTGCCCGTACCGGCCCGAAGCAGATCCCTCTGCTGACGATCTGCACGAGCATGCGCGCACACATAGACTCTCGGAGCTCCGCGCGGATTCCTGTGGATCGGCGCTGGGTCCTCCGGCGCCACCCCTGGCGCGCTCCGCGCGGCAGGGAAGGGGGTCCAGCGCAGATCCAGGAAATCCACGCGGACCAACGGAAGCTTCTGTCTATCTGGCTTGTTGTTCCTCTGTTCAGTGGTCCCTCATCCGGCGCCCTTGCCGGTTCCGACGCCGTTTTTGTTACCGGTTCCGTCGCCATTGATTTACCGGTTCCGGCAGCGGTTCCAATACTGGAGCCGTTTTCTTCGCCGTTTTCGGTCGCCGCTCCTTGGCCGTTTTCATTTTCAAGAGACACTGTGTGGGAAATGTGAAAAACCAGCCCTGCCGTTTCCAAGGGCCCACTAAGGCCCTTACCAGCCTGAAACATACCCTTATCCATATGATCGACATTTCCTTACCTCCGTGCCGATATCCCGGATTCCCTCAGTTTCTGAGGGACATCCCTGAGATTGTCATCGCCTTTGGCTTGCCGATCCTACGGATATGGATAAACTCGAGGCTGATTTTCCCCCCAAAGACGTTATTCCTCGACCAGTGCTGGCCACGCACAGAAGAGGGGGTCGTGGGGAGAGGGGGGAAAGATTCTTAGCACCTCTGTTTCTTAGAAGGCACGGGTCTTGTCTGTAGAAGTATAGGGCCGGCGCCTTCCAAGAAGCGGCCTCATTCTGAGAAGCCTTCCCCCCTCCCCCTTCCCTCTTGTGCGCGTCGCCAACGGCAGGAGCATGCGTCTTTCGTGCCCCTTTGCGGGCTCCAGGGGGGACTTCCAGGGTCTCGACAGTGCACACAAGATGCCCCTAAAATGCTCTGTATCCCCCCATTGCGCAACGCCCGCGCGCCCGAGCTGGAACCCGTTCCGGCCGACGGCGAAGTCCACGAACTCGCCGCTCTGCACGTCCCGGAGGCTGCAAATGCCCGAACTTCCCTCGAAGCCTTAGAAGGTGATGGGCCTGTTGTCCACCACCACCACCACCAGAAGTTGGAGGGGGAGGGGGTCTTGGGTCTTCCCCCTTCTCCTCCTCCTTCTCCTGTCGGCGTTGGAGGCTCGGGCACTTTGAGAATCGACGGAGAGAGGAGCTGTGAAACTCTCTCACACGACGATCGCCCCGCAACCGTACGGGCCAGAGAAGAAGCCAGGGGTGCATGGCAAATGGATGGCGATTGCAGCGCTCTCGTTATGGGCACTGATGAAGCTGATATTATGCAATCCTCTTCGGCGAAAACAACGGACAGGCTGGAGGAAATAACCAGTGCACTACGAGAGTGGGATGTGATTGTACTGGCAGGGACTCACCAATGGGCTGGGCCAGAGCCGATGAAGAAAACGAGCCACAGATATCACATGGCATTGCAGACCAGGGCAAAACAAGGAAAAATGATCAACTAGTCTTGTGGTACGACGCTCCTGGTTTCCAACGAGATGATGACAGACAAGGCCTTCCACACGCAGTGTTCACCTCCTGCCCAACTGCAAGGTCGAACGGCAGGGATCATACTGCGGACAAGAAATTACGTCGTCACATTTTTTGTAGCATATTTACCGCCAGTCAACGGGTACACAAATAATGGCATGAATTCAAAAATATGAAGTGGATTGAGGAGAAATGCGACGACACAGGTGGCAAATCTACGATCATTCTACGAAGAGACATCGACAGCCAGCTGGAATTGCACAAGTGAGACAGCAGGGACTTGGTGGTCAGCCTGCACAGTCCGAGCAAACACGCAGCAGCATTGGGACCTGTGGCCAAGGAAATGGAAAACGACAGTGGCACAGTATTCAGGGAATTTCCCGTTCACAGCTTACTGTCAGTGGTCACGACGTTCATTGACTGTGGGCCTACATACTACTGCATCAAACAACGAGAAGATGTTAGCGAGCAAAAAGAAACCACATAGCAATGCCGTCGGACGCCCTACCCCCTGTGCGGAGGTGCGCAGCATTGAGAGGAGCGGCAAATAAACTGCAAAAGATCAAAGCGAGAGGGCAAAGAGACCACATCCCCAGAGCATCAATTTCATTTCTCGGGCAAGCACAGGTGGCAAAGAGCAGACAAAGACGTGGACCGCAGCATGCTGATGGAGTGCCTAAGGAAGGATCGCCTGAGGGCGGAATTCCTGTGCACGATCGACCGCCACCTGCGGGCCGCCCAGTCGCAGCAGCCCGGAGGAGCATTAGCGAGGTTCTCTCGGAGTGCGACCCAGGTCGTCCCTTCAAGTGATGCGTTAGCGAAGATTTCTCGGAGTGCACCCAGGAGGGCCCTGCCGATCCCCCAGGAGAGGCATTGGCGAGGTTTTCTCGGAGCGCGACTCATGGGGAGTTAGCGGCAAAAGAAAAATGGAGAGAGCTGCAGGAGCGCCTCTCGGCTGATCAGATGTGGAAGACGTGAAGCGAGGCGGGCAGGAACGCCATGAAAGAGGTATTCCCGATCAAGAAGAAGCAAGAAGACAAGGGGGTGGCCGCATTCATACGGGCAGAAAACGATCATGGTAGATTCTGACATGCAGGAGAGGGTGGAGGAGATCAAGAAGGAGCTGGCGCAAATACGAAATGTACTACGTAAACATAGGACGGAATAAGACAAGGCAGGAACAAAGAAGCTGGCAAACGGAACTATGGAGAGCATACAAGAACAACAACTTCAGCGAGATGCACAGGCTCAGGGTGGAATATCAGAGGAATGGGAGAGGACCAAAGAAGAGATATTATGTCTCAGCGCGGACTTGGTGGAGCACAGAGGAGTGGCCCACAGACCTGGGCAAACACCCCCCCCCCAGAGGGGAGCTGGTAGCAGAGCCGATGGACCTGGCAGAGCATGAGAAGGAACATGATGAGATGATGACAGGAACATGCCGCCACCACTGGAGATGGAGTTGTAAGCACAAGTGGAGAGGGACAAGAGAGACATGCTGAAGTCCTGCAAGAAAGCGACAAAAAAGGCAAGCCTTTCCCACCGCGGCGAATACCAGTAGAACTGACATGGCTGATACTAGAAGCCACAGTCAACCTGGAGGACCCTGAGCAGCTGAGCAAAAAGCTGGAGGAACAACAAGTACGAGCGGGGGAGGAGCGAGATGACAAGGAATACTTGGACAACCACAGCACGCTTTACAGGTAGAGAATGGGACGGCCTATGCTACAGAAGATGGTTTGGACATCGGGCAGGGCGTTGGGCAGGGCAGGCAGAGAAGATGACGGTGAGGCACTGAGGGCGACAGAAAAGAAAGCGTACCACCTAGGGAGATACGAGAAACCTGTGCTGCGATCTAAAGTGTTGGAGAAGGAAGCAAGCATGAAATGCAAGAGCAAAATGGAAAACATCCTAATCAAATGTCGCCAATCACAAGCTACACCACTGGACCGGCACAGATCTGTATCCTTTTTCCAGCTCAGAAGGACAATGAGAAAAAAAGGGATTGGAGGGGAAAGAGTCACGCATGCTTACCGCTCAATTGGAATGGCATTCCACAAAGGTTTCCACCACAGAGGAAAAGCACCGAAGCACCCCTGCTGGGCACAGGGAGGGCTTAGAAACGAATCGAGGCAGAATACGATTACCTACGCAGAAGCTACACAATGTAATGCAAGGCGAGCAAGAGCAAGCACTATCACAAGCAATTGCGACTGCACAAACGCATTCGCGAGTACGACAAGCAACCTCCTACTGGCATCAGTCTTCGCCACGTCGAAGAAGGAGGACTTACCATTTGCGGTCGAGGCACGACACTACACGTCTATGGGTATGGAATGCGCAGACGATTGGCTGCATGCAAAGACCACGAGAGGAGCGCAAATAAAATTTACCTTGTGCCCAAGGCAGTTAGTTCAACGACACTTACAAGCCGTAAGTAAAGCAACGGCACCAGGAAGAAAGAGAGAGGGACGAGATGCAGACAATGCATGATACAGTGGACCCCGTCAACGAGCAGGAGCACGACCTGCCGCTCAACACGCTCACGGACGACATCACCAAGATCCACGCGGTGGTCTCGTCGGGCCCGATCCCTCTTGTAACTGGAGTTAGCGAGGTAATCTCGGAACACCGGGCGGGGCTTGCCGAACGCGAGGATCTCTCGGCTCGTCCAGGCTCCAAGTCCCAATTGGCTCTAGGCGCAAGCGAGGTTATCTCGGATCGCGCAAGAGCCCACGCGACAAGAATTGCAGAGCAGATCGACGCCGCCACGCAGCGCTTGGAGAGCAAGCTGGGAAGAGGTGGATGGAGCCTCGATCCAGCCAAGACCAGCCACCTTGTGACTCTTCGAGGGCCAGGGCGAGATGGGACCACAATGCAGCTGCAGAGAGGAGAAGATCAATAGCACGCCGGTGAGGGAGATGAGAGTTTCGGGGCCGCACCTACCAGGATATCAAGGATACGCAGGAGAGATAAAGAGAATATGCGAGGCCATGCAGCTGGCTTGCAGACGGCGTGGTTGCTTCTGGTCATCAGATACGACAGACAAAATAAAGAAGGTGATGTTTCAGGCGTTTGTTGCGGCAGCGGGCCTTAGCGGGTTGACGGCACTTGTACTGGAAGAGCGTCACTTGAGGGCACTCGACAGCACGATGACATTTCATTTGAGCCTGATGGCAGGAGGCAAGGCGAGCTGGGTGGAAGCGGATGGTACGACCCGGTGCTACGCCAACAAGGAACTGTTCAGGAGATGGAGGATACCGCCCTGCTCGACAGCACTGAGGGTACGCACGCTGCGGTGATACACACACAATGGGCGAAATATCCAGAGGATTTTGGCATTGTGCTGGCAACTTTTCTTGGCGCGTCGGAGTTGGATAGCCTCTGCCGGGACAGGATAATGGAACATGGATGGATATGCGAAGCATCTACACCTTGGGCCAAGCAGGTGGTCAGGGACTTACAGGCGTTGGCGGAGGTCAGCGAGGACGCCTGGAGCTGGTGCCCGAAGAGGTATTCAGACATCTCAATGCTCAAGAGAAACACGAAGGATTGGGAAGCACGGGTGTGGACGGACCCCAGTATCGTACCCCGATCTAGAGAAGCACGGGACACGATGTTGCCTGAGAATACGGCGGGTGGAGCGGTGGTGGCTCAGTTTTGGTGTGACTGGGAAATTGGAACAGAGGGACAGGTGCGTGGAGCACTATTTACTAGGGCGGCGGCGCTGGCAGGGCACAGGAGAGTGGTGCACAACTGTCTCTCTCTGATTCCCAGCCTGGTGATCACGAATCAATGTCCTTGGTGCATGAGCTCGTTCGCGTCCAAAAAATCACGACGGACCATGTGATGAGAGCGACAGAGAGTCACGGGATATGTTGCAAAAGCAGAAGCTGCTGGAATCACCCCGTGCGTGAGCCCCCTTCCCTCATCTGCATCCTCAATGGCTTTCAGGCTCAATCCTTGCAAAACTTTCACATGCATGTGCACTGCCACCATCCGGGACCGTACTGCGTGAAAGATGGCGATGGCACCGCGGAGATTGCCACTGCCCAAACGACGGCCGCGGCAATGAGGGGGAACGGCGAAGGCGGAGGAGGTGGGCGCAGACGACGCCCCCGCCAGTCATGCGCGGAGGACGACTTCGAGGAGTTCGACCTAAGAGGGTGCATTAACGGGCTTCAGAGATTAGCCCTCCGCTCGGCGGCGGAGATCAGAGATTGAGCCACGTGACATCGGGCGTCTCTCTTACGTCAGTCAGCAATTTAGCCTTCCGGAAATCGTCGGCAGGGGGGCAGAGCTACGGAAACCAAGTCAGGGAGAAGGGCAAGGGGCACAAGCTTGGGCCGCCAGGAATGCGCACGGGAATGGTGCACCTGGGAGGCATGCAGGGGGTGGTGTCGGAATTGCAGAAGGAAGTCGAAACGACAGTAGTCTAGACAGCGCCATGAACACACTGAACGATTTCCTGAAGACAGAGACGATCAGGACGTGCAAGGTCAGCGTGAACTACAAGGCGCGAAACAGCAAGAACAGGAGCCCAAACGAGGACGAGCAGTTCTGGGAAGAGGGTTCAGGCAAGATCCAGATCGGCATTAACGAGTCCCCCAACTTCAGAGCGGTACTCCCGAACAACATGAGGGAAGACACCATGGCGAAGCTGGAACAGTTCGCAGGCCACAACCTGAGGATGGCGATGGGCATGCTGATCGTCTACGTGGGAGGCAAGACGTCCCAGTCGGCGGCACCAAAATCGGAGCTGGACAGGTTGGTGGAGCGGGAACTACAACGTAGGCGTCGCTGAGAACGGAGGTGGCGGTGGCATTCGCGAGGTTCTCGGAATGCTGCACCGCAGAGATCCGAAGGAGTGGTTGCATTAGCGAGGCTTTCTCGGAATGCAATGTCCCCAGGGCAGAGTGCCAGGCCGCGGCTGACGCGGACAGGCACATACACTGCGCCAGCGTCGGCGACAGCATCATGCAATGAGGGCGCCGCTTCAGGAGAGCCCCACCCGGGGCAGTTGGGCATAGCTGGAGCGCCCAAGCAGCGCTCATAATTGTAAGAGGGACCTTCCAATTGATGAAAGAATTCCAGAATCGATCCGCATGGACGTTGAAAACCTCACCAAACCCGTACGCGTTGCCCCGAATCGTATAATATCATACGACATAGCCCTGAAATTCCGAGCAGAACGGGAAGCTGAATTACAGAGAAACGCCCCGGGGAAAGGCCTGCCTGGCAAGATCCAGCTTACCCAGCCCAATCAATAGGAAACGCTATCTACAAAGACGACACGATACGTTTCTCCCTCGCTCGTTCTAGTAAAGATACGATGAGGTGGTGGGCGGGGTACTTTGCATAATGTACAGCATGCGCACAATGTAAGACGGGTCACGGTCAATGGGGAGAGATGGGTACGGAGTACGAGGTACTGCGAGGTTACAGGGCAGTTGGAAATTCAATACTACCTCACTGGGGGAGATGGGACCAGCATCTCAGAAGTACTACATGCATAATGGGACAGTTGGGCTGTTGGGATTGCGCAACATCTCCATCGCTCATCCTCGGCTGCCACAACTGATCTGGCTCAACGCTGACCTGGGCGAGCAATGTGGCGCACTAGCGGAGTTTATCAGAGTGTGTTGCTCATGTGGGCCATGGCCTTCACGGCCAGCAGCCAACTACGGCCCTGCGGGCGTTGCAACAAGGGGTTCCAGTACTACGACATGATCGAAAGCCGCAGGAAGCACGCGAGAAACGAGCCAGGTCACGAAAAGGATCAAGGCGGCAAAGGCACCGAATGAAAAAGAGTGCGCGCCGATTGCGAACTGGAGCCGAGGGAGGAGTGGGAACATTGGGACGAAGAAGAAAGGACACTGCATGGTGGAGAAACGTATTTTGCGAAAGAGCAGGTCTTCCGAGAAAAAAAAAGGACGGCTAAAGGCGCAGCGTGGGCAGCCCAGGCACTCGGACAGATCAGAGCTGCTCAAGTACACCTGGCAAAAGAAGGAGGCCCAAATAAAAAAACCTCGCACACAAAGGAACAAGATCGCCGTGCAGAAGTCAAAAGAGATGGCATAGCTGCTGGATGGTATAACATTGACTGGAATAATATTTTACAGCCTTCAGAAAAGCAGGAGCGGGAATGACGGAGGCTCTTCGCTGTGCAGAATAATGCGACATCCTGCTTAACAAGTGCATGGCCATGGACGCACATGGGGAAGAGGCGCTGAAGGTGGCAACGCAAGAGTTGGAAGACAAAGAGAGAGCTATGCACAGGATGGGCGACTACATGACGGCGGAGGAGAAGGGGGAGCAGCAGCCAGAGTATCGCAAGGCGCTGGACTCCGTGGACAAGTGGAGCGACAACATGCAGCTGTTCAACGTCTGCAGGAGGGGCAGTTGATGGGACGATAAGAAGGGGGGAGCTTGCTCGTGCGGGCTCGCCTTCCCGAACAAGCTGTGGAGAGACCCCAGTCCCCACTCGAGGAACGACAAGTGGGAGCTCTGGTGCAAGGTGGACTGGCTGCAGCTGGTAGGGGCGCCGGAAAACCACCCAAAGGACGTGCTCTTGGCGGAACGGGTGAACAAGATGAAGAAAACGTTCGGAGCAGACTGCGAGAAATGGCCAAAGATCGGGTGCGGATGCAAGTTCTTCCCGTTCAAGAGCGGGCCATCAATGGTGGTAGAGCTCGAGATGGGAACCACATGGCAAGCGTTCATTTCGGAAAGGCTACCGCAGCTACTCAACGACGCCATCAAGGAGTGCCATTACGAGTTCTTCGACGCGGCCAAGAAGATGAGCCCATAGGAGCTATTCGATGTGCTCCAACTGTGCAAGATACCCAGTGGTTCAATGGGAGAGGTCAGGGAAGGGGGCCTTCGCTGTGCAGAGCTGGTACGAGCTGGCGCTGCAGATTGCGAAAAACGTTGAAGAGAACCTCCACAAAGTAATGCAGGTTGTCATCAGGGAGATGAAAAACGATGACAACATGGACCCAGAGGAAGTGAAGAGGCTGAAGGAAGGCCAGAAGCTAAAAGACAGCACCCAGACCATGCTGGATGGCACCGAGATCTTCGCAGAGAAATTCGGCTACCCCAAATCGGAAGAGACGAGCGCGGTCAGGTCAAGCGGCCACCAGAGAGCGCTCCCACTGGAGCCTGCAGAATTGCCAAGAGGAAGCATTAACGAAGTTTCTCGGAGTGCTCACCTAGGCAAGGAGCGAACTGGCCGTGCCCACAGACAGTCAGGAGGAGCATTAGCGAGGTTTCTCGGAGTGCATCTCATGACAAACAATATGGGCACAACAATGCGCCTGCATCGCCATCGCAATGGGAAGTATGTTTTGGAGTACCGTCATGTACACTACTGCAGGGTGTGGAAGGAGAAAAAAGGTGACCATCAAGAAACCCACCATTGTGCTCCTCATTGGCCCTACCTATGACCGTGACTTCCAGTGTGCTCTACATCGCACTCTCCGAGGGGGAACCTTGGGCTACTTCACAGGGTACCAGAGTGCAGCTGTGACAATACATGGAGCATCTCTCGGAACGACCGAGAATTGAGCTGAGTGGGAGAGGGGAGCACGGAATTAAAACTGCAGTGGTAGCAGCCCCCCCAGCCCCCCCCAGCAACAGTTTGGGTTCTCGGGCCTTCCGTCTCTCCCCCCTCTCCTCCTTTTGAGGTCGTGCCGTCGTCTCCTCCCACCCTTGGCTTGGGCGCCCTGCTAAGTCCGCGCGTCCCCTCCCCTAGGGCACGCGGAAGGGCCAGCAGCTGCTCCCCCTAAACTGACCCGGTGGGACTCGTGATGTAAGGCAGCGAGCCTCTCTTACGGGGCCACCTCGGAGTTCGGTCCTTGAGCTACGGGGTATGCTCGCTGCCGGCCCTAGTGATAAAGCAGGGCTGTAGCACAACAAATCGCAGGGGATGTTGACAATAGCGCGCAGATCGCCCGAGTAGGTGCTCTGACGTTAGACTCCCTCATGCGGATGTCCTGTCCTGTCCTCCTTCTCCTCCTCTTCGTCATCCTCCTCAACCTCCTCCTCCTCCTCTTCGTCCTGATCCTCGTCCTCATCCTCCTCGTCCTCCACCCCATCCCCCCCTCCAACTTATGGTGGTGGCAGTGGAAAACAGGCCCGTCAGATGATGCTAGTAGCGCTGGGGGCCGTTTGTTCGAGTTTTCGGGGCAAGGTTTGTTTCCGTTTGGGGACCCTCGTTCGCGCCGTTTTCGGCTCGATTAACATACCATTTGTGCTTCTGTTTTCGATACATTGGGCTACTGCTGTTCTTCCGATCTGGTTGCCCGAGAACCGTGTGAAATTGACAAATGAAGAAACAACTGCCCCCGCGTGGTTAACATCCACTAAGCTCGAGGCCGTCCAACTCGAGGTTGTCGTCGAAGAAGAAGACCCGGGAGGTGAGCGGGGACGCAGGCGACAGGCGGACAGTGGGGATGACCTTGCCGTGGGCGTTCGTCTTCCTCTGCTGCCTCCAAGACGTGAAGCAGGACGTCGTCACGTGCAGCCCGGTGGCCTCACGAGCGGCGAGCGCACATCCCTATCGACGCTCTCGCGGCCTGGACACTGGGGCGCGACATACCGTGGATGCGCGGCCGCGTGGCCACATTCCTTGCGGGGCGTCCGCAGGCGAAACGCCCACTCTCTCCAAGTTGGGTGCTCATTCTTGGGACCTCCCTGGAGACACTCGCTCCACTCGTGCGTCGAAGCTACGTCGAACGTCCGTCGATTTGAATGGATCTTGAGTCGAACCCGAGTCGAACCTGAGTCGAACTTGAGTCGAACTGTGGTCGAACTAGAGTCGATCAGATCCGTTAGGTGGGCCCCAGGAAGGTCCCCACAACGAACATCTAATCCAAGAGTCGCAGCCGAGCGGCCAGCGAGGCTGTGGACACGGATATATATATATATATATATATATATATATATATATATGTTTTTCTGCCCACGATGGCCTCCGAGATGGGGTCCGAGTAGATGGGGTCGAGGGGGGATCGCGCCGCATCGCCGAATCGCCGACGTCGGCGGTGTATCGGCGACGCCAGCGTGGAGAAAATCGGGCCCCGCATCGAGCCGCATGGCCGATGCATCGGCGATGCGGCGCGATCCTCCGACCCAGTCTACTCCGACCCCATCTGGGAGGCCTGGACGATGGCCTCCCTGCACACGGCGTAGTACCGCTGCAGCTCGCTCGTGCCCAAAGAAGCGTCTCCGTGGAGGTCCACGTTGTAGATCGGGACGGACCCCGCGGGCCCCACGCGGAGGGCCGGCGGCCGGCCCAGAGCCCCCGGCCCCGCCAGCTCCGCCTCTGCAGGGAGGGGGGCGCGTGCTGGAGGGGCCGCCGGGGGGGGGGGAACAGAAGCCGCAGGAGAGGATCTCTGTGGGAAGGCTTTCGGCAATTTTCGGCCTCTGGGTGCCCTGACCGGGCGCGCGGATACTCCAGAACCCTTTTTAATCAACCCCCCTTAAAAACCTGACCCCCCTCCAAATGCGACCTACTATTCCGCCCCCCCCCCTCTTCGACGGACCCCTACAGGCTCCAATCCAAAGAAAGCGCCCTCATGAACCGGACCCCCCCAGTTACAGAAAGGGCACCTGAAATAACTGGACCCGGGGGGCGATTTAACAAAGGATTTGGAGTAACCGCGTGCGTGAGGCGAGGCGTCACGCACGCGGCCCCAGGATGGAGTCCCGAAACGTGTGCGCGGCCCGGGGTGCGAGACTCTGGGCGCGCGGCCCCGGGGTGAAAACCCGGGTTGGCGCGTGCGCGGGCCGCGAGGGGCTCCCGTAGAATGGGAGAAACCGGACCCGGGGACAAACCGGTCCTGGGGAATAATGGGTCGAGACCCCTGGTGGTCGTTGAGAGTCGCTGAGCAAGACCTGGAGCGGGGATGGCAGGGAGGCAGGAGGGCAAAGAGGAATCATGCTGCATCTTTGGGGGGCCTTGACTTTCCCGTCGCGGCCCTATCCGCGTCGAATCTGTGTCGAATCCGTGTCGGCCTCGTCGGATCCGTGCCGAGTCCGTGTCGAATCCGCGCCGAATCCGCGCCAAATCCGCGTCGGGTCCGCATCGAGCCCGCGTCGGGCAGAAGAAAAACAACAACTAACTTTGGGGCCAGGCGAGGTCCCCCCAAAATGCAACGTAAAGGAGGAGGTAGAAGAACGGCAACAAACATTGGGGTGTTCTGGCGCTAGTCCGAAACATCCGCGCGGCCCTCCGAAAGTTTATGCTCAATCAGTTTCTTCCCAAATCAATGCTTGCACTGAAGGGGTCCTGCAGCGGAAATTAGAAGATTGGGTAACAATTTCCCGCCGATATTGGTGGCTGGCTGGGTTCCTGGGCTCCCGGTTCTGGGTTCCCCGGTTCCTGGTCACTGGTTCCGGTTCGATTTCGGTGGGCTCCGGGTTTCCAGGTTCCCGTGTTCCCGGTCGATCTCCTTATCGATCTCTGTATTGATCCCATTTCAAACCTTCCACTGATTGGATTACTTCTCTGGAGCAATTCTTATACGAGGGGGGGAGGGGTCGCGTGCAGAACGGAAGAGCTCCGCAGAGAGGGGGCAGAAGCGTGGCTTGCGGACGTGGCAGGGCGTGGAGGAAGACAGGAGCCTCCAGAGGGACTCTCCCGGTCTGCTTCTGGCAGCACGCACCCGACGCGGCACCCATCTCGCGCCGAGGGTGCGTATTCGCTGCCCCTGGAAGCTCAGCTCCTGCAGCGACTTGTGCGACTCTGCAGCCAGACTGATTGGGCTCAAATGTCTGCGGAGGAAAGGGTGAAAAGGAAGGGAAAGGATAATGATGATGATCCGGATGAGGATGATCCTGATTGCGATGATTGGGAGCGAACGAAGGGGGGAAGTGAGAAGGAGAAGGACTTCTCAGAAAGTTCGGAAGTCCCCCGGCCTTCTGAGAAATTTGGTAAGCCTTCTCTCCGAAGACAGACACAAACTTCTCAGAAGGCGAGGGGTTCTGAGAAAACCCGCCGCCTCCTGAGAAGGCCATCTCCTTCTCACTTCCCCCACTCGCTCGCAGCGGAGATAAGACATAGCATCATCAACCCGAAGAGGACTGCGATAACGAGGACGAGGAAGTGAACGACAAATCAAGGGCACGGACGGAAGGGTTGGCGGAGCCAGATGGGTAACGTTATCTGCGCTGAGTTTTCTGCGGCAACTCATGGGATCCTCTCATGCCATCTTGTTGGCTCTTGCGAATCGACGCTCGTCGATGCTAATCGACGCTGAACCGACGCTAATCGACGCCAAATCGACGCCAACTCGACTCTCATCGACGGTCGTCGGCGCTGATCGACGCTACATCGGTACGAGCTCATCGAGTACCAGACGCTAATCGACGCTCATGCACTCCAGCGACTGAACTACGAGAGTACACAAGGCTGCCTACAATGGAGGCCCGTCTGCAAGAAACCTTCCACAACAAACCCAACCCTGAGACCCCAAGACGTCCATGGACCTCTGGTGTGGGAACGTCACGCGCAGCAAATCCACGGAAACCCAAGAAACCCAGGGCACCCTGGAGGCAAGCAGGGTGTTTCTTGGCATGGGCCCCCACTTACTTGGTGCCAAATAAGTTTACCCAGCCACATCACTGCGCAGGGGAAACATGCACCACGACACGCCCAGGAACATGGCTGCCCCAGGACTACGGTTGTCCCAGAACGCCCGCCCCCACCCTGTCTTGACCACTCCGCAGTGACTGTGGAGCCATCCCACGAGCGACAATGGTTAAATTAATGCGATCGCACCAAGATCGCTGTCCACTGGAAGCGGCAAGGGGGGCTTGATTTGCAATGGGGCCGCCGAAACCGAGGCGGAGGGGGGGCCAACTCATTTCGCAATACTTACCGGAACTCTGCCATGTCAACAACATTTCTAGCGACGGCAAACAGCCACCGCAGTAGATCTGCCGACAGAACAAAACGATCATCAGCAACCGAGCCCCCAACCCAACCAACACGGCCCCATCTCAGCCCCCCCAGCCGCCTCCGAATTGTCCCCTCTCATCCCACCCTCCTCCCCTCCCCTCCCCATTCCCCTCCCCTCCCCCTCCCCATTCTCCTCCCCTCCACCTCCCCCTCCCCTCGCTATCCTCCTCCTCCTCTTCCTACTCCTCCCACTCCCCCTCCTCCTCCTCCTCCTCCTCCTCCTCCTCCTCCTCAACCGCCCTCTTCCTCTGCCCTCCCCTCACTCCCTCTATCCTTCCCCCCCTCGTGCCCTCCACAACAACTCCATCTGAACACTTCTCCCCACTCTCCACGACTACGTCCCGAGAGTGCCTCGTCCTCTCCGTGTATGACTTACACACACACACACACTCGCACACTCGCACACTCGCACACACACACACACACAAAATTTAATACGTTGCTCTGGCACGCCCCTTGCTGTATCGGATCATCTCTGGTGTCTCAAGCTGGTGCTCCCGATGCAGCGTGGGCCTCACTGTAGGATTGGCGCTGTGCTCTGGTCGTTCAGAAAGACGCTCGCGCCACAGCGCGGAAGGATGAGGAGGAGGCGGAGGAGGAGAACGAGGAGGAGGAGGAAGAGGAGAAGGTGGAGGAGGAGGATAGGGGCAGCAGGAATGAGGAGGAGGAGGATGAGGAGGGACAAAGAGGATGAGGAGGTCCTCGTCCACCTTCCCCTGGTCCTCTGGCTCCTCCCTCTCCTCCCACTCCTGCTCCTGATGTTGCTGCTCCTCTTCGCCCTCCTGGTCCAGCCTCACCGTCCCTCTGCCCATCCGCCACCTCCTCCGCCTCCACTGGTCGCTGTCTCCCTTCCGGCTTGCGCACAATGAGCACGATGGTGCCTTCTTGGGGTTCCAGGTCTGCTATGACCCCAGTCGGCGGATAGAGAAACATCAGCGGAATGGGAAGGGATGGAGGGACAGGATGTCAGATATGGCGCGCACGCAGCTAGCTTGGTCGCCACCATCCTCTTGTACCCGTGCCACCCTCGGTCTCCCCCCACCCCGCATTCGGGGGCGCGCAAACATGGATTAGCGCTCCATGGATTTGGCGCGCGGTCCCCAAATCCATGGATCGGGGGAGGTGCCCTCCCCAAAATGCGGCCGGTGCCGCCTCGCTCGGCAGCGGAAATCCGCGATTTCCCATGGAAACGGGACCCGTCTCTAATCCACGCCCCCTTGACCCGTGTTTGCGATCGCCTGACACATGCCCACCTTTCGCATCCCCTCCCCTCCCGTCCCCCTATCCCCCATTCCAGCCGCCCTCCACTCCTCCCTCGCCTCCCCCATCCTTCCCATCTCCACTCTCCCCCGTGGCCCCCAGAACCCACACGGACTCTCCAGACTCCCCAGATACCCCCACAGAACCCAAGAAGGCATCCAAGCACGCTCGAAGAACATGGAAAACGTCCTCGCCGATCGCCCATCCCCGTTCCACTCGCCTCCTATCCTGGAGACCTCGGGGGGCCCCAAAAGCACACGAAACACGAACAACAGAACGTCTCCCATCCTCGATCCTCGTCATCGTCCCTCTCCTCCTGCTCTTTGGACGCCCGAAATGGGTACGGAAAAAATGGGTACAATGCCCAACAACAAGTGTTGTCCCAAACCAACAGCGGCCGCTGTTGAGCGGGCGGCCTTCTGTCTCAAATGGACACGGGCCGCGGCGGCGCGGACAGCGAGTCCTGTTCAAAACGAACAGGAACTGCTGTTGCGCATCGTACCCACTCTTTCCGTACCCATTTCGGGCGTCCAGATGCTCGTCATCCGTCTTCTCGCCTCTCCCCCTCGTGTCGTGGTCTCCCTTCGCCCAACAGATCCCCGTCCTCCCCCCGCTCGTCCTCGAAACCCTCCCCTCCGACCCCCCCCCCACATCCCCGACGGCAGCTCAGACTTCCCCCCTGCCCCCAGCCCGCTCGACACCGCTTCCCCAGGCTGGTTGGTCATGAGAAGCCAGCCCCGAGGATGCAACCTGAGCTGCGTCCTGATAGTACGCATGCAGCCTGTAATCCACCCACCAATTCCATGAAGACAAGTCGGAATGCGCCTACAATCAATCCCTTTGTTGACGGCCCTGGGGCCCGAAGCCACCCGACCTCACAGGGTTCAACGTTCCCAGACAACAGCCAGCCGCCGCCTCGATTGTCCCCAGCCGCCAGATCAGGAGCAGGGGAAGACGACGCTAAAAAAGCTAGATCTGTTTGGCCCCCAGGGCCACAGCATATCCATATCATATCCACCGCCCGCCGACGTCCCCAAAGATCGATCCCCTAGCCTTTAGTCAGGCCTGTCCCTCTACAGGCGGAAAAATCAAAAATTGTCAAACAAAAAATCAGGGGACGATTTTTCGAGCATGTTTTGACTATGTTGGGATATTGTTTGACTATTGTTTTCATTTGTCGTCCAAAATCCCCCTGTAGGGGGACACGCCCGACTTAACCCTAGCCGGTGGTGATGGATAGTGACATCCCAGCTTCGGAACCACCACCACGGGTACGAGCCAGCCACGGTCCTCTTGGTGGTGTGGCCCCGCTCAAGGCACCTCAAATCTCCAACTCTCGGGGGCCCCCAAATTGGGTGGTGGCCACACCGTGCGGTGAGTCGGTGGGGATTCGGGGTCACCGCATGGTTTTGGGACTCGGGTCGTTCTCCGAAGATGTCTCAGGCGATGGGGGCCTCCGGGGTCCCAAGACCGTGCGGTGACGGACCGTGCCGTGAGGCATTCGGGGATTTCGAGGTCACCGCACGGTCCGTCACCGCACTGCTTCGGGACCCCAACAAACTCTGGAAGACATCGCGGACCTCCTTGCCGGAGGTGACCCAGCACATGCCGGCAGGTGGTGGTGGTGCCGCCCACTCTCCTTGGGGGGCATCGCAAAAAGGACTGCAAAAAAAACCCTTGGATTGCAAAAAAAGACCCTGCATTGCAAAAAAAACCCAGGGTTTTTTTGCAATGCAGGGTTTTGTTGCAATCCTCAGTTTTTTTTTTGCAATCCTTCGGGGGGGATTGACCACGATGGAAACCACCGCAACCGCAAGTTCACAAAAAGATTCCAGGACGGGCGCAATCCCAAATTTACATGGCAGCGTTTCGCACTTGCACTCACGGTTCACTCTGCACTGCGCGCAGCGCATGCAATTACACGCGCCTTCGCCTTGCAAACATCACCCCAGGAACCATCTTAATAACACCAAAGGTGACCTGTGGGACCTGCGGGACCTGTGGAACCTGCCGGAATTGGGAGAAATGTTGGGAGCGTGAGCCCTGTGGAACTTGTGGGAGCTGTGCGGGCTGCGGTAGCTGTGGGACCTGAGGCACCTGCGAGACCTGTGGGACCCTTGGGACCTGTGGGACGCGTGGGTCTGGTGGGACCTGTGGGGCCTTCGAAATTGCAAAACTTGTCGTCCCTGCGAGACCTGTGGGACCTGTGGGACCTGCGGGGCTTGCGCCACCTGCGACACCTGCCTGACCTGTCGGACCTGTAGGACCTGAGGGACTCGTAGGACCTGTGGGACCTGCAGGACCTGCGATACCAGTGGGACCTGTGGCGCCTGTGGCACCTGTAGGCCCCGTGGGACCTGCGGAACTTGCGGGGCCTGCGGGACCGGCGCGACATGTGGGACCTGTGGGACCTGTGGGACCGGAGGGGCTGGGTGGACCTGTGGGGCCTGTGGGACCTGTAGGGCCTGAGGGGCCTGTGGGGCATGCGTCGCCTGTGGGACGTGTGGGACATGCGGGACCTGCGCGACCTGCGAAACCTGTGGGACCTGCGGGTCCTGCGGAACCTGCGGGACCTGCGGACCCCGTGGCCCTTGTAGGACCTGTAAGCCCTATCGGGCCTGTGGGACCTGTGGGGCCTTCGGGGCATGTGGGACCTGGGGGGACTGGGACTTGCGGGGCCTGCGGGACTTGCCAGACCTACGAGGCCTGCGGGGCTTGCGGGACTTGTAGGACCTGTGGGACATGTGGGGCATGTGGGACTTGTGGGACATGTGGGATATGCTGGGCCTGCGGGATTTGTGGGACCTGCGCGACCTGCGGGACTTGTGGGACTCGTGGGACCTGTGCTGGCGGCGGGACCTGTCGGACCTGCGGGACCTGTGGGACCCGGGGGGCCTGTGGGACCTGTGGGACCTGAGGGACCTGGGAGACCTGCGGAACCTGTGGGACCTGTGAGAGCTGCGGGACCTGCGGGACATGTGCGACCGGTGGACCTGCGAGAACCTGTGAAACCTGTGGGGTCATTCATACCTGTGGGACCTGTGGCACCTGCGGACCTGCGGGACCTGCGGGTCCTGAGGGACCTGTTGGACCTATGGGTCCTCTGGGACCTACGGGACCTGTGGGAATTGCGGGACATGCGGGACCTGCGAGACCTTTAAAGCCTGTAAGACCCGTGGGGCCTGCGGAACCTGTGGGACGTGCGGGACCTGCATGCGGGACCTGTGGGACCTGCGGGGCCTGCGGGGCCTATGGAGTATGCGGGACTGGCGGGTCCTGCGCGACCTGCGAGACCTGTGGGAAATACGGACCCTGTGGATCCTGTGGGGCCTGCGGGACCTGTGGGGCTTGTGGGACCTGTAGGACCTGTGGGACCTGTGGGACCCAGTGGGACCTGCGGGACCTGCGGGGCCTGCGGGGCCTGCAGGACCTGCGAGACCTGCGCGACACGCGGGACCTGCGGAACCTGCGGAACCTATGGGACATGTGAAACATGTGGGACCTGTGGGGCCTGTGGGCCCTGTGGGGCCCGCGAGGCCTGTGGGACCCTTTGGACCTGTGGGACGTGTGGGACCTGTAGGACCTGCGAGACCTGTGGGACCTTTGGCACCTTTTTTGCGACTTGTGGGTCCTGTGGGACCTGTAAGACCTGTAGGACTTGTGGGACCTGTGGGACCTGCGGGACCTGTGACACCTGCAAGACCTTGGGACCGGTGGGATCTGTTGGGCCTGAGGGACCTGTGGGACCTGTGGGACCTGCGGGACCTGCGGGACCTGGGACCTGTGGCACCTGTGGCACCTGTGCGGCCTGTGGGACCTGCGGGACCTGCGGGACCTGCGGGACCGGCGAGACCTTCGAGACCTGCGGGGCCCGTGGGACCTATGGGACCTGTGGGACATCTGGGACACGTGGGACCTGTGGAACCTGCGGGACCTGTGACCGCCGAGGACCCAAGTAAGGCCCTGAATTCTGGGACCGCCAGGCACCCAAGTAAGGACCTTACTTGGGACCCCGGGAATTCCTTATTAAATTTGGTGGATCGACAGATGTCTCGCACTTTGGGACCATCGAGGCCCCCCGGGGGGCATTTATTAAGGAACCAAAAGTTTCCTTACGTCCACCATGTTTTCTTGGAGCGGAAAGACCCAAAGTTCAAACGTCCCGGCGTGGCCGTCGGAGGCCCCCAACCAGCCACCCAGCTTGGAAACGCGCGGCAAATGTTTCGCCGAGGCTGAACGCGACTCTGCTGCCGTCGCCACCGTAGCTGCACTGCATCCGGTGATCCACTGGCCTCAGGGCCCCGAAGAGTAAGCCTCCTAGCGGTGTCCTGACGACCTCCTGGAATCTGGGGGGAGACCGCCGGGGGACCTCCCCTGGTCCTCTTGGGGGCCTCCCGCAAACTTCCAGAAGGGGGCTGGGAGGTCTCCCAGAAGCTTTTTCTGGTCCTTGCAAGCCTGCTGGGAATCCTCCCCGAGGACCAGGGTCCGGGAGCCTCCCCCAGACCTCGAAATCTGGCAGGGCTCCCTCCAAGGGGAAACTTCCGGGGAGACCAGGGGAGGCCCCCTGGAAACCTCCCCTGGTCCTCCCGGGCCGCTGGGGGGAAACTTGGTGGAGGACCAGGTGAGGTCTCCTGGAAGCTTCCCCTGGTCCTCCCGAAAGCCTCCCACAAGAGACCTCCCCCCTGCGGGAACTCTCATCGGAGGCTTCCAGGTGAACCAGGGGAAGCCTCCCAGAGACCTCCCCTGGTCGTCCCGGAACCCTGGGGGAGGCCTCGCCCGGTGCTCCCAGGGGCCGTGGGAAGCCTCTCGCCACACCTTGTGGGAACCAAGGGAAGCCTCCGGAAGGCCTCCCCAAGCCCTCGGGGGGATCAGGCGGAGGTCTCCAGGAGAACCAGAGGAAGTCTGGTGGAGGCCCCCTCCACCTCGCCGGAGGAGGGCCCGCTGGGAGGTCTGGTCGACGTGGAAGGTGGGCATCCCACCAGACCTGTTGGAGGTGGAAGGGAGGTCTGGTACCAGACCTAGTGGGGTTGGGGGTAACTGAAGACCCAACCCAAGCAAAGCAAGAAAACCAGCATGGAGGCGAACGCGGCGCAAGACGGCACCAAGATACCCCCCAGGCAACTCACGACGGCCCAAGAGGGCCCCTAATGTCCCAGGTAGCCCCATATACGACTCAAGAGTGTCCCAGGAGGCCCCCATGACAACCCGACAGTAACCCATGACATACCACGTGTTGTCCATGTGTGCCACGTGAGAACCCCAGGAGACGCAATAATGAGACAAGGAGAACGAAATGGAAGAAGGGAGGTGACAACATGGGGGACGTGGGAAGGGGGAGGGCGACGACGTAGACGAAGGAGTGCGCCCCGAAGCGGCGCGGAAGAGCGCGTCACATGTTGCGGCCCTTGCAAGGCTATGGGCGACGACATGTCGCGCGTTATGGTTTTCGTGGCGGTGCTCGAAGACTCGCCACGCCGAGTGCTGCGCGGTCGCGGTGCGCGGGACTTGCCGCGAACAGATCGGCATGACGCACGCGCCGTGGTTTCTACCACAACCGCGCGACGCGTATGATTTGTCAACCATGTCGCGCCCTCCACGAGCGGACCCGGCCCTCCACCTTGAGACGTGCGCAATAGAACACCATCAAAACATAATGCGAGTGGACGAGGGGGAAAGCAACCAGAAGAGGTCGCGCGAAAGGTGGACAACAAACGAACAATGCTCATAAAAAAAATCACATGCGCAAGCGCCCAACGAAACAAACTTATAGACACTCCAACAATTTGGCGTGCCGCGAAGAAGGGAAAAAAGGGCGGGGGGCCCGCGTGCCCACGAGGAGCAAACTTAATGGCATGGTAATCGCTACTGGACACGCCGTCACGCAGAGCCGCTCTGACAACACACACGCACACGGGCGCATCATCGCGCAAAAGCGGCCGAACCACGCCGCGCGAAGCATCGCTGCGCCAAGGCGATCCGCCCATGCAAAAAAAACGCAAATGGCATCCGAAAAGAGCGTTACGCGCCGCGCAAACAAATATGGCGCGGTGCCGCAACAATCAGGCGGCTACGAATGTAAACTCCTCTGAACTGCGCGCACGCGCGTCGTCTTAAACAGGCCGCGCCGCGCAGGCACGCCACTCGGTCTCGCGCCAGCACGTCGAAGGGAAGGTATGCGGGAGACGCTCTGCAAGTGGCAATGAAGCAACCCCACGAGAACGCGATACATGTGAAATCGAAGCACGTGCCAACAGTAACCGCGACAACAGAACAACCAACAAAAAATCATTTTAAAGAAAAATCCATAACTTCCGGTTGCGGTGGTTTCTTGCGCGGTCAGGGATCGGCGGTACATCGGCGATGCGATGCCGAGAGCGACTCCGCACGCTCCTGGGCGGGGGGTGGGCGCCCGGCCCCCTATATGCCGCCGAGATCCGCGTGCGAGATGCGGGGTCGAGGCGCCCCCCTCCCCGAGCCCGTCCTCGCCCGAAGCCGAGGGGGCAGCGTGGAGAGTTCCTCGCGGGGGGCGGCCCAGCGCCCGCGGGTGGGTCGATGGGGGGGGGGCGCCTCCCGCCCGCCACGGGCCCCCGACGCCGCGATGCTTTCGCAGCGTGGACCCCCCGAGGTCTCGAGGAGGGGGCCTCGAGGCTCGAGGCCCGAGCTTCGAGGCCCCCTCCTCGACGAGGGGCCTCGAGGCTCGAACTTCGAGGCCACCTCCTCGGACAAGGACAAGACAGCCTCCCGTCATGACTTCTTGAGGGCGCGTGGTGGGCGGCGGATTTCGATGCCGCCCACCCTCCGACACAGCCTCGCCTCCGACGCTGCAACGGTTTCGTGGCGTGGGCCCTCGGGGATCTCGACCACTTGTCGCGACTTTCGTCTGCAACGCCTGGATCTCAAGGGATGTCTCTGCCTTGGAGGCGGCTGCGGAGCCTGAGCTGGCCGGGCCCCGAGAAAATCAATGAAGAGGGGGGGGGTGAAGCCAACTCCGTCAAATATAGGTCCCCAGACCCCTCCACAGGGGCTCGTCTGGGGCAGCCTTTTTACGACGACACGGGAGCCAATGTGTTCACGCGGTGTCTGATTGTACTGGTGGACGCTGCCACGAGCATGAGAGTCGGCCATACTACCAAATGCTCCGAAGGCATGAGGCAGCACCGTCGAAGTCCCCAACAAGTATACAGTCTGAGCTCGTCACTGCAGCGCGGTGGGATGGCTGCCTCGTGCCTTCGTGGCCGTACGCTGCAAGGGTGGTGCATGCAATTGGCGGGCGGACAGGTGGACGGTACCGGGGCCCGAAACCACGGCCCCTGGATGCCAAGACGGCAGCTCGAACCCAGAGCCTGAACCTCGCCCCCCCCTCCTGCTCGCCGGGACCAGTGCTGGGCCGCTGGTCGGGCATGATGTCCTCCTACAGGCGGATGTTGCAAGGAACAAGACATACTAGGCAAGACACGCTCAAACATAATCAAACATAGTAGACAAATCGTCCCCAGACTAGTTTTTTGTGCTACGATGCTTGAATGCTACTGCTGTAGATCTACAGGAGGAGTATTCAAAAATAGTCAAACATAGTCTTGGGACGATTTGATTCATCAGTTATTGCATATGTTTGGGCATTTTTCGAACATGGCTTGGTTCTTGAGGCACCACGTCGGGCATGTCCCTCGAGGGGCATGCCCGCCCTCCGACCCCGGCAGGTGCGCAAGCGCTGGGCGCCTCTGGGGCAGCGAGGCCGCGACAGCCAGACGCTCCACGACGCCCCAGGCGGGCAGCGAGAGGCCCGCCGCCGCGGTGGGCCGCCCTCGGGGGCCAGGGGCCGAGCCCCGAGGGGGCCAGGCCGATATTCGACCCTCGACCCTCGACCCTCGACCCTCGATCCTCGACCCTCGAACCTCGACCCTCGATCCTCGACCCTCGAACCTCGAACCTCGAACCTCGACCCTCGACCCTCGACCCTCGACCCTCGACTTCGTGCTGGGCAGCTCCTGACCCCCCGGCGGCTCCGCGCTCGGCCGGCGGCCCGGGCCTCGGCGGTGACGTGGATGACCAGGTCGAGGCGGCTGGTGCCCGCTGCAGCGGGGTCGCCGGGCGCCTCTGCCACGCCCAGGGGATGGCCTCCTCCTCCTCCTCCTCCTCCTCCTCCTCCTGCTCCTCCTCTTCCTATTCGTCCTCGCTCTCCTCCCCCTCCCCCTTCTCCTCCTCCTCCTCCTCCTCCTCCTCCTCGTCCTCCTCCTCCTCGTCCTCCTCCTCCTCCTCCTCGTCCTGATCCTCCTCCTCCTCCTCCTCCTCCTACTCCTCCTCCTCCTCCTCCTCCTCCTCCTCCTCCTCTCCTCCTCCTCCTCTTCGTCTCGCTCTCCTCCCCCTCCCCCTTCTCCTCTCTCCCTCTCCTCCTCCTCCTCGTCCTCCTCCTCCTCCTCCTCCTCCTCCTCCTCCTCCTCCTCCTGATCCTCCTCCCTCCTCCTCCTCCTCCTCCTCCTCCTCCTCCTCCTCCTCCCCCTCCTGCTCCTCCTCCTCCTCCTTCTCCCCCTCCTGCTCCTCCGCCTTATGCTCCTCCTCCTCCTCCTCCTCCTCCTCCTCCAGCTTCTCCTCCTCCTCCAGCTTCTCCTCCTCCTCCTCCTCCTCCTCCTCCTCCTCCTCCTCATCCTGCTCCTCCGCCTTCTCCTCCGTCTTCTCCTCCTCCTCCTCCTCCTCCTCTTCTCCTCCTCCTCCAGCTCCTCCTCCTCCTCCTCCTCCTCCTCCTCCTCCTCCTCCTCCTCTTCCTCCTCCCCCTCCTCCTTCTCCTCCTACTCCTCCTCCGCCTCGCGTCGCTTGGCTCGGTTTCATGAAAACGACCTGGGGCCCAAACCTGGCGGGCGCAAGCCTGGAACACGACGGCCGCGGCGCCCTCTCGAGAGCCGAAAACTGACAATTCACTAATCTTAAGTCGGGCCTGTCCCCCTACAAGGGGACTTTGGACGAAAAATGCAAAATTATCCCGGCAAAGCAACCTAACCGCGATGTGTAGAAGCATATCTGGAAGCATTCTCCTTAAGATTCATATCAGAATCCAGTTGTAGAATTCTGCTGTTCTCACAGTCGCAGTCGCATTCGCGATGACAGTCGCAGTGGCAACGGCATTCGCAATCACAGCCTCAGCCTCAGCCTGCCTGAGTATCAGCCTGCCTCACTCTCAGCCTCAGCCTGCCTCAGCCTGCCTCAGCCTCAACCTCAGCCTGCTTCAGCCTCAGCCTCAGTCTGCCTTCAGCCTCAACCTCAGCCTCAGCCTCAGCCTGCCTCAGCCTCAGCCTGCATCAGCCTCTGCCTCTGCCTCAGCCTGCCTCAGCGTCTGCCTCAGCCTGCCTCAGCCTCAGCCTCAGCCTCAGCCTCAGCCTCAGCCTCAGCCTCAGCCTCAGGCTGCCTCAGCATCAGCCTGCCTCAGCCTCAGCCTCAGCCTCAGCCTCAGCCTCAGCCTGCCTTCAGCCTCAGCCTCAGCCTCAGCCTCAGCCTGCCTCAGCCTCAGCCTGCATCAGCCTCAGCCTCAGCCTCAGCCTCAGCCTGCCTCAGCGTCTGCCTCAGCCTCAGTCTGCCTTCAGCCTCGGCCTCGGCCTCAGCCTGCCTCAGCCATAGCCTGCCTCAGCCTCAGCCTCTGCCTCAGCCTCAGCCTGCCTCAGCCTCAGCCTCAGCCTGCCTCAGCCTGCGCGTCAGCCTCAGCCTCAGTGCCTCAGCCTCCGGGCATTCAAAATGTGGCCCGGGAATGGAGTTCTGGGAAGTCGAAGAGCACGAAGTGGCCTACAGTTGGCTCCGGGCATTCAAAATGTGGCCCGGGAATGGAGTTCTGGGAAGTCGAAGAGCACGAAGTGGCCTACAGTTGGCTCCGGGCATTCAAAATGTGGCCCGGGAATGGAGTTCTGGGAACTCAAAGACCGCGAAGTGGCCTACGGTTGGCTGCGGGCATCCAAAATGTACGCCGGGAATGGAGTTCTGGGAACTCGAAGACCACGAAGTGGCCTACAGTTGGCTCCGGGTACGCCGGGAATGGAGTTCTAGCAGCGCCAAGAGCGATTTTGCGAGGACGTCCCAGGCGATTTGGGCTTCGGCGGCAGCCGCCCCGGGTCCCGCCCCGACCCCCCTGTGGAGTCATCTGCTGCTCTCTTTTGACACCACTAGAAACCTATCAGTCTTCGCTGTGAGGTAAAAAATCCAACAATACTCCCAAGAGCCCCAAAAACTAAAACATCGTCCCCATAATATTGTTTTTGCCTGTTTTTGAACATTCCTCCTGTAGAGGGACATGCCCGACTTAACTCGGGGATGGACAGACCCCCCTTTAGTAAAACGTGGTTTAGTAAAAACGACCTGAGGCCCAAACCTGGCAGGCGCAAGCCTGGAAAATAACGGCCACGGCGCCATCTCGAGAACCGAAAACGGACAATTCACTAATCGACGTGTCACTATTGGGGGTTCTGTCCACCCCCGATTAACACTAATCGACGTGTCAGGGCGGGGGTCCTGCCCACCCCCGACAAGCGGGCCCGCGGTGGCAGGGGCGGCCGCGCCGGGGGCTCGTCGACGAGGAGGCGAGGCCTCGAGGAGGGGGGAGGGGCCTCGAGGCTCAAGGCTCGAACTTCGAGGCCCCTCCTCGACGAGGAGGGGCCTCGAGGAGGGGGAGGGGCCTCGAGGCTCAGGGCTCCAACTTCGAGGCCCCTCCTCGACGAGGAGGGGCCTCGAGGGGAGCCTCGAGCCTCGAGGCTCGCACTCCGAGGCTCACCGCTGCTTCGGCCGCGGCCTTCGGCGGTCTCTGCTGGCGGTGCTCTGCGACCCGACGGCCTCCGGCGGTCTTCTGCACCGGTACGCGAAGCTCCCGGGGCCCGAAGCCGGGCGCGAAAACGCACGGCTCGAGAGCCTCGGGACGCCAAGCACTCGGCGGTCTCCTCGCGGTCTCCTCGCGGTCTCCTCGCGGTCTCCCGGCGGTCTCCCGGTGGCCTTCGGCCGTCTTCTGGGCAGTCTTCCCGCGGTCGTCGTCGGCGGTCCTCTTCGGCGGTCTTCCGGCGGCCCTCCGCGCTCGGAGGGCCCGCTGTTTCAGGGGCGGCCGCGCTGGGGGCGCGTCGACGAAGACGGGGCGAGGAGGAGGGGACGACGAACCTCAGACCCAGGTCTCCGACAACCATCGTCATGAGCATCACCACCGCCATCACCATCACCTTCACCACCACCATCACCACCATCGTCATCGTGATCCTCATCCTCACCCTCACCCTCCTCCTCCTCCTCCTCCTGTTCCTCATCATCCTCCTAATCAGCATCAGCATCATCACCATCATCATCACCATCATCATCACATCCTCCTCTTGCTCATCATTATCATTATCATTATCATCATCAACATTACCACCACCATCACCATCACCATCACCACCACCACCACCATCATCATCATAATCACCATCACCATCACCACCACCATCAGCATCATCACCATCGTCGTCATCTCATGACCATCGTCATCGTGAACCCACAGACCCACATCTTCATCCACCCTCAGACCCGCATCTCCGACAATCTGATTTTGCGACTCCTGGCGCTGTTTACTCGAATTCGGGCCTCGGGGGCCGCTACTGCACCCCAGGCAGCCAAAAACGGATCCTGGACACAGAAAACTACCCCCAAAGAAACAGGGCTGGACCTCTGGGACCGCGCATTGAACAATCGTATCGCTGGAGGCCTGGGTCCTCGCGAGGTGGGAAAACACAGGATAAATAGGAGGGGAGTGGCTGGGACGAGTGGCGCGCGCCCTGGCATTTGCTCGATCAGGTAGCGGGGGAGGGCTGGGGCGAGGGCCATGGGTGGGCCAGGAGAAGGGGGACGCACGACGACAAGTACGAACATGAAGGGCTCCGAGCTCCAGAACATAACTGTGAAGCTCATACCAAATACATGGACTCTTGGCGCTTCTGTAAAGGCGGAGGGCGCGCGGTGTCAGGGCGGCCGTGCCGCAGGCGCGTCAGCGAGGGGAAGGGGAGGAACCTCGATCCTCAGAGCTTCTCGCGTTAGGAGGCAACTCCTAGAAGGTCTCGGTGAGATCAATCAAGGGCGACGATGCCCGATTAGGGAGCCACACAGTCGGATCAGGCCTGATTAAGCCCAGCGCGAAGCTGAATTCAACGCATTCAGCGAGACTAATCGGGTGCAGTCTGGGTCCCTTCGTAATCGGCGCCCCACACACTAACAACAAAAATTGACCCCCCCTCTTTCGCGAACCGACTTTCAGGACATTCTAACCGGAGGAGGCGCCATGATATCCCGGACCCATCCAACAGCATTGCGACCGTGATGTTTCATAACGGTGGTCACGTTGGTGATAACGGTGGCAAGAGATAGACGGCGAACGTAAGAAGGTTGGACCCCACTGTTGAACAACATGATGGGCGCAAGGGCTATCGATTACCCCCCTCCCCGCGGTATGTGCGCGGCGTAAGGAACTCAGGGGGCGCTGACGGCCCGACTCCAACACAGCAGGCAAGAAAGTGCAATTAGCCCCACGTGAGTCGAGCACCTGTGGGGTTTGAAAGGCCATGGCGCGTGGAACCGCATTAGAAGACGACGGCTCTACTCTATCGCGCTGGGCCCGCTGACGGTGATGGAGCAAACAAATGTTTGAGTGGGTATTGGAAACGCATGCCGTTCACGATCACGGTCATGTGGGCGATAATTGCGGGGATGGTGTTGAGGATGCTGATGGTAATGGAGATACCTGCGATGGTAATATGACAGAACAAATCATGGTGACGGTGATGTCGGTGATGTTGATGCTGATGCTGGTGATGATGATGAATCTGATGATGATGATGGCGGAGAGAAGGTCCTGAAAATGACGAAGACGATGATGCCTGCGGCGATGAAGATGCTGCTGCCGGTGCGGACGATGAGGATTGTGATGCTGCCAGCGAGTATGCTGATGCAGATGCTGATGCTGATGCTGCTGCTGATGGTGACGATGATCAGGGCTCGCGTTGAAGGCAAGGGACGAGACGAAGGCAGGCGGACAAGAGGCGAGAAGAGGGCAAGACGCGAAGATGGCCAGCGGACAAGAAGCGAAACGAGGGCAGAACGTCCGTCCAATGGCGACGAGCTATGTCAAGAGGCGATCGGCTGGACAGCGACAGTGAACAAGTGCAGGCGTGGAATGCGAAAACAGAGACACGAGGCACCTGCGGCGGCGCAGGAGCTGACGTGCACGGGCATGCAAAAGACGAAGGAAGAGAACAGGACAGTATGAATCACGTGCGCGCATTCTATGATACACAGAGTGTGCGAGCTCAATACCAACAGCGATACTACTGAGCTCCTCTGAGGTTCCCCATTCAAAGAGATGCGGCAGGAAACGTTTCCTGGGATCACCGACGAAGTATGAGACAGGCATACATCGCAGAAGATGTGAAACAGCATGTACGAAGTGCGGGCCAGAGAAATCGCGAGGGATGGCGTCGCAAGAGCTGGCCTTACATCCGAACCGACAATCATCAAGTGGCTGACAATATCGAGCGGATGTAGCCCATCCATTACACGCGGTCTTGAGAACACTGGCGAGGACGAAGCAGGGCAACTGCGCAGAGATCATTGACATGCGGATAAGCATCAGAGTATCATCATTACGACCAATGCGGCAATCCTTCATCCAATAATTCGTTCGAGCTTGCAGATACGATGTCACGGGAGCCTCGTGCATATTCAATTGAGCAAGCACACATTTCTGAAATTCCTTCCTCCACGGGTCGTCGAGGGCGCGTGATATACAGTTGAGCCGTCTCCAATTACCATGTGATTGGTAGAACATACTGTTGATGAGTCTCGGACTGGATTCATGAGCAACCAACCAGTTACTGCCATCAAGAATATCATGACATTCATCGATGAGCCTTCGGAAAACACCAAAGCGCCGAGCCAAACGATATTGTGCTGCAGCAGCATATCGGACGATGTCCACCGCTTGCACAGGGAAACCAATCTCCTTTAACTGATACACAAGGTCAGGGCGCAGAGAGTGACGAGGTCAGCCAATGACCGCTTGAAGCCCTTCGCGCTGACACCGCCGAACCAGTTCAGTCGGCGAGGAGACTTGCGCGACGTGCGCGAGGACGCTCATAGCCAACACATTATAGCTTATCATTGCCTGTGTGAGTCCAGCGTTTAAGTTTTTGCAAAAAGATAACCGCAATCGGTATTTCTCTACCGGCAGCCTCCAGGAGTCAGCAAAATCATTCAGCCCTATGCGTATGCCAAGGTAAGCGCCCATGTCCACGAACTGCAAATTGGTGGCGATCAGGCCAGCGGACTTCAAGCTCTCGATGGCCGGGTTGCGTTCCCGAGGGAAGTGAAAGATCATAAATGTCTTCGAGGTGTTGATCACCAGACCAGCAGCGTATCCACATGAAATTAGTGATCGGAAGAGCGTTGGAAGAGTGCGATAGAGATCCCTCGATACACGAGCCAGATCGTCTGCGAAACACTTGATGAACGATAACGGCCGAGGAAGACTAGCACACATACGACGGACCACTGGATCAAGAGCCAGAGCGAATATCGAGCCAGACATTGGGCAGCCCTGTTTAATCCCCGAGAGGACGGCGAAGCCCATGCAGACACCCCCAGAATATACTATCGATGCACGAATATTCTTGTAGAGCGCGCGGGTACTGCGCACAACGCGCGCAGGCAATCCCATGACCTTAAGCGCCCAAAAGATCCATGCGTGAGCGAGACTAGGAAAAGCCGTTTTGAAATCCACCTATGTAGCCCCGCAATCGCGATTGCCCTCTACATCTCCCCATATCGACATCGTCGACGAGACGTCCAAAATATTATCGGCCACCTGCCTACCTTTGACAGACCCCGTCTGATCCCAATCTACTGCATATTGTGCTTGGAGTGCAAGGCCCGAGTTGATCGCGTGCGAGATCATTTTGTTCGAGGTATCAGATTGCGAAACAGGACGAGTGGTAGCGGGCGTGCGTGCAATATCCATGGCTTCACTTGGGAGAATACCCTCTAGGTAAGAAAACCATGTAGCAGTAATTGAAATCAGCAGGCAGCTCTTCCCCTCCCAAAACACACTGATAAACCTCCTAAAGGATTTGACTAGCTCCATCTCCCCCGTAGTGATAGCAGGAGAATGGGATGCCATCAGGGCCAGGGGCGGCGCCGATCATTGTTCGAAGCATTTCTCGGAGCGTGCCGTGGGAGATCTGCCAGCGAACGTCGCCAGAGGCAGCTTGCACGAAAGGGCGATAGTGTTCAAAACTCCACCTCCCTTACCTCTTTGGCCTCATGTACCTTCCCCCAGCATGAAGCAAGCATAGCTGCGCCCGAAGCTTCATCAGGTGCTTCCTGACCGTCGGGGAAAATGACAGCGCGCAGCGATAGCCGACGATTGCGGTCGGTCCAAGAAGCGTGCAAACGTTGAAGCTTATCCTTCTGCTGAATTTTGAAGGTAGTATTGAGCGTCTCGCTGTTATCGAGCCCGCTCTCCTGCGCGCGAAGGTGGGCGAGAGTGGCCGATCGCATAAGAGAATGAAAACCAGCGAGATCCTTCCAATTCAGATCTCCTGATATGCACTGTCTAAACCCAGGAACAGCATGACGAAATTGTCGAATAAAACGAAATTGGGAAAATTCCATAGCACGCATAACCGCGAAGCACCAGCTGACTTTCTCCCCTGGGCTCTCAGGACCATGAAAGGACAACTGCTCCTGTGTGAGGTCGGCGGCGTAATGCATGGCATCTTTCAAAAACCTCAACTTGTCAAAAGGATGCCAGGATGGCGGAATATCCATCATAGTCGCAGCCAAAGTCTCAGCAAAAGTAGGCTTGCGCACAAGCCATGATGGAATTCGACGAGCTACTTTATCTCCTGAGGGCCGGCCTAACCGAAGCTGGAGATAGAGTGGAACATGATCACTGGGCTCGTGCAAAGCAGTAGCTTTCCACTGAATACATACATATGGATGCCAGTCACATATAATAACCGTCGGAGCATCCACATATTTGTTGCCAATACGAGCGGCAGAAACCAAGCGCCCCTGCTGCATTGTACGACGTGTCGGGTAGTCACGCTTGAACTCTAACATTCGACCGAGAAGCTCATCGAAGAACATGCCGAGTGAATCAGATTTGCGAATGCGATCGGTGTCGGGCGCGTAAAAGCAAGTGCCCCCAGGCGACTGGCAGTTGCAGCCTCCAGCCACAAGAGCGAGTCCACACTCGAACTTTGGGATATGGCGAGCCAGCCTCGAGAGCGCCAGCTTCTTTATTTTCATCGAATACTGTGGAGGAACATGAACATTGTAAATTAGCATGGCGCCTTTGTCATCGCGCAACATCAAACCATATTGACGTCCAGTCGAAATAGCACGACACTTGAAATCATAAAAATCAGCCAGAAACGATCTGCGAATCGTCGTAATGATACCACCACTATGCGCGGGTAAGAAGCTCCCGTAGCACTCGAACGCAGGGAAAACAGAACGCAGGGAATGAAGATCACCCTCGTGTCCATGCGTCTCTTGGAGAAGAATACATGTAGCACCGCGAGCGATAGTATGTAATCGTTGCCACTTGAGGTCCTGCCGCGAGGACTCACCACCAACGGCGACGAAGAGAGTCTGGACGTTCCAGGTGTGGAGTTTGAAACGTTGCTTGGCTTCATGTGGATGGGACCGAGGATGTTGGACTTAGCAATCGAAGTCAATCGTACTATCGTCAGCAGAAGACCCAGAGGAAGAAGAGGAAGACGAGGAAGAAGAAGAGACGTTCACTGCAGCATGGGATTGCTCAACGCCAGCACCCCTTACCGACGGAACGGCAAAATCGGGATTGTCTCGTCCATGTGACGAGCTCACCTCCTATTGCGAGGAAGCGAGGCTAGCAACGATGGCGATGATGGCATTCAGGTCCACGCCGAGAGCCTGAATCTCGGACGGGTTGGGCGCGACATTGTAGCGGCCGAGGGAGCCAACCTCAGCCATTAACACGGAGTATACCTCCTCTTGCTTGATGACACAGAACCCAATCCTGAAGCCGTTACCAGACATGCGCATATCCTGGGTCCACAGATTCTTGGCGATCAGGTGCTGTTTGATCGGGTCGTAGTGCTTGGCAAGTGCCCGCTGACGAACACGAACATCTTCAGGCAGCTCTTGGCGAGCTTTGATATGGAACTTCACCTGCGAACGCGGATCAGACCACGTGACTTTGCTGTGATTGAACAGGGTTCGAAACTCTTTAGCAGCCTGCCATTTCTCTCGCTGAGCACGAAGCACAGGGCGAGGCCATCCATTTATCCATACCTTGGAATCATCAGAATCCGCCGCGGTAGTGCCCACAGCAGAGCTCAGACCAGTTGAGATAAGACGCCGCTTGTGACCACCTTGGGACAACGTCGAGGGGGCACCAGCAGGGGAGCCAGCACTGGTCTGCTTATTCTCCAGCGTCGTCATCCGCTCCTCTGGAGTCGCACTACGCTAACTCCAGATTTCGTAATAAAGGGAGGGGGGTCTCATTTCGGGGGGGGGTCTCTTCCAGGCTATCTTGGAGGGCCCGGGGAAGTTTTGGAGGGTTCTCCCACGGGGGAGGTCTGAAATGGCTTGTCTTGGAGGGTCCAGACCCCCTCCCTTTTATTACGAAATCTGGAGTATCGATGGTTTCTTTTACCTCCTTCGTGATGTCATCCTTGAACTTGGAAAGGCTTTCTTTCATCTCAGACACCTGCGCAGTGTGGATCTGAAAAGCCTATCTCATTTTCCTCATCTCCTCAAGGACAGCGCTCAGCTCCGTCGCCATGGCTGCAACGACACAGGAGGAGAGCAGAGAACAAGGGTGACCGCCTGAGTCTGACCTCAGGAACGCCTCCTCGCGGAGGGCTGCCGCACTCAACCTGGGGCCTGTCCCCAACCTTGAGCCAAAATGGCAACGGATGGTGATGATGATGATGCTGATGATGATGATGATGATGATGATGATGATGACGATGACGACTATCATGCTCCTCGAGCTGGTGGTCACGAACACGGTTTTCGAGCATCCCGCCTGCGCAAAAGCTGCGGAAACATTTCGTGCGCAAAAGGCGCCCCTGGAGACCGACCCTCCCTGAACGTTGGTTTAAAAGAAACGTCTCCATAGACCTGACCCCCCTGCCTCCCCCAAAAGCACCGTCGAAGCTGGACCTGGGGAACAATGGACAAGGGCTCCAGAGCAAATGGGGCCAAACGGGATTAGGCAAGTTTGCGGCCGCGGATCTACCAGCACCGATGCTGAATGTAACGTCCAAGGAGATACATCCTGGTGCTCGCGTCGAGGGACAACAAAAGAAGGCGGGAGGTCTCTGGCCGTTCTTGGCCTGTGGACGCCTTTTTTTCCTGGCCTGGCGCGACGTCAGACATCGGCCCGAGCGATGCTGGTCGAGACCTCTATGGGCCCGCGGTGCGAAAAGCATGATGCCGGAGGTCCGGGGAGGAAGAGGCCCCGGTACTCGCTCGATCTTCGAGAGAAGGCGTTTCGTAGAGAGTTGCTCTGAAAAGAACACCTTGGCACGATTAGACCATGGACCCCCCCAAAATAAAGGGGCCCTGGGACACACAAATAAATACACACAAATAAAAGGATTCCCCATCTGTTCCTATATTTTCTGGGTTTTTGTCTTCCCCCCCACTTCCCATATTTTCCCATATTTTCTGTGGAATCGAGGATTCATTGTGTCTGTGTGTTTCTTTTCCTCCTGACAAAAGAAAAACATGGAGAGCTCCTGGAGAACTGGGGGGGGGGGGCCGCCCGACGCTCGACATTCCCCCTTTCCCCTTGAAGGGGCTGTGGGGGCCCTGTCAAATTCGAACCTCTCTCTCCTCCCTGCATCCCCGGGGAGAGGAGGGCCCCCCCCCCGACACTCCCCCCCCCCCCCCGCCGCCTAGAGTGGGGAGGGGGTCCTCTCTCAAGCTCGCCCCCCCCCTGCATCTCAGGGGGGACGGAGGCCCTCGCATCTCGAGGGGGGAGGGGCCGGGCCCACTGTGGCCACTCCCAACGCCGCCCTCTCCCAACGCCTGCAGAACGCGTCCAGTCCGACCTGCGGGGGCTGATGCTTCCCCAAGGTCTCTACAGCACGTCCCGGCCCCTGAGCCTCGGGAGGCCTGCCAGGGGCGCCTCCGGGGACCTCCCGGAGCCACACCCCAAGCGGCTCGACGAAAAGCACCTGCTCCTCCTTCCTCCTCCTCCTCCTCCTCCTCCTCCTCCTCCTCCTCCTCCTCCGGGCTGCGCCGCGACCAGGCATCGCTCCGCCTCCGCCAACGCGCGGCGAGGGTCAGGCGCTGGAGCGTGGAAGCGGGAGAGCGGTTCTGCAGAGGCTTGTGGCCAGACCCCCGCTGCCTGTTCCAGTGAATCGGTGCTGAGGGTGACATCTCCTGGATCAACAAGCCCAGTTCCGGGAGGCTGTCCGGTTGCCTCTTCCTGGATGGCAGCTCGGTTATGGGCCGCCTACCTGCGCTGGAACACGCTGGATGGGCAGTGGTCCAGGTCGACCGCTTCGGGCGCCTGGAGGCGGCAGCGTTCGGGCCCGTGCCCACCTCTGCGGCGCCTGGCCAGACAGCCCCCGACGCCGAGGACTACGCGGCGTTCATGCTCACGATGGTGGCCATGGCACCTTTCCAGCTCTACCTGGACTGCGCCAACACGCTGCGGGTGCTGGCGGGCGGCCCAGGGGCGGGGGCCCGCGGCTCGGATATGAGGCCTCACCTGTGGGGGCCCTTCTGGGCGGCGTTCGGCGAGGCCGATTTCGAGGCCCACAAGACGCTCGGGCACGCGACCACTGCCGACGTGGACGCCGGCCGCAGCACGCACTGGGAGAGGCGGGCCAACGACCATGCGGACGAGCTGGCAAAGCGGGGAGCGGCCAGGCACGGCATCGGCGAGCCCGACGCGGCCCTGTGGCGTGGTCTGCGTGTCCTCGCTGAGGAGGCGGCGTGCTGGAGCGCCTCCCTGGAGGCCTCGCTTGGTGACGGTGCTCGATTGGATCATGAAGATGTCCTGCGGCGCCAGCCTGCAGCCCCCACAGATGCGGCGGCGGGCCCTGGCGCAGCAACAGCAGCGGGTGCAGGCCAGATTGGCTCACCGCTCGTGCTAGACGACCTGCTGGCCGACCAGCCTGCGGCCAGCGAACAGGGCTCTGGCCTGCCTCCGGTGGACGTGGAGCTTGCGGCGCCCCTGTCCGTGATTGATGGGGATCCCGCAGCCGACGATTTTGCTGGAGAGCTACCAGGTGACGGTCATGGGCCTGTTGCGGCCGTGCGGCACGGGCCCCCGTGCGACTCCCTCACGTTCGACCTGGACGAGGCTGTGCTGGCCAGGCATGCGTGGCGGGTGCAAGGGCATGCGCTCTTGCGCTGCGGGGTCTTGCAGAGGCCCGAGGTCCGCCTGGTCTTCTGCCTCTCCTGCGGCGCCGTGATGACCGGGAGGCGCCCCAGCAAGCTGCTCCAGGCACCCTGCCTCTGGCGCCGTGGTCGCACTCCCGCTGGCGTGGAGCAGCTGCGCCTCATTCACCAGCACAGGTGGCCGCACTACCGCGCGGGCCACCGCGGGGAGAAGCTTGTGGGCTCCTTCGCCCTGGGCTTCGACGAGCAGCTGGAGCTGGCCGCGGACCTGCTGGGAAGCCCAGCGGCGGCGGCCAGCCGCGGGCACGGGGCAGCAGAGGAGCCCAGGGGAGCGTCGCTCGAGGGGCGCGCGGCGCGACTCCACCTGCTGAAGTGCCATGGGATGCAGGAGGACGACGTGGAGATGGTGCGGGAGCTCGGGCGCGCGGCTGCCCGCCGCTCTGCTGGTCCGGACGCCGACTCTTCGGACGAGGAGGCGCACGGCAACTTCTGAGGCGGCTCGTCGCCTTGCCCTGCTTAGGGCCTCACCCATTCCCATTCCCATTCCCTCCTCCTCCTCCCCCTCCTCCTCCTCCTCCTCCTCCTCCTCCTCATCGTCCTCCTCCTCGTCCTCCTCCTCCTCCTCCTCCTCCTCGTCCTCCTCCACCTCCTACTCATCCTCCTCTTCCTCCTCTTCCTCCTCCTCCTCTTCATTCCTCGTCCTTGTCCTCCTCCGCGTCCTCCCCCACCTCCTCCTCGCCGTCCTCCTCCTCACCGTCCTCCTCCTCCTCCTCCTCCTCCTCCTCCTCCTCCTCCTCCTCCTCCCCCTCCTCCTTAATCCTTCAGCGGCTCTTTTACCTTGGGGAGCTCGGCCCTGGAGGCATCCGCAAACGGCGCATGGCGAAACGAGCGGGCCCCAGAAGGAGGTCGAGAGCTTCGCGTGGGGCCCACGCCTCTGGGGACACATCGAGCCGCGGGAGGGAGGGAGGAGAGCGGGAGGAGGAGGGTGGATCGGGAGGAGGAGGGAGGAGGAGGAGGAGGGAGGAGGAGCGGGAGGAGGAGGGGGAGGAGGAGGAGGAGGAGGAGCGGGAGGAGGAGGAGGAGGAGGTATGTCCAAGGAGGGAGGAGGAGCGGGTGGATCGGGGTCGGCCACGAGGGGGGGCGCCCAAGCCGACTCGGGCAGGCTGGCCCGACGGCGCTTCACGGTGCACCCAGAGCTGAAGCCGAAGCCAAAGCTGAAGTGCACTGAAGAAATTGACAGGGCCCACCCGCCAGGTTTGATTGACAAGTCCGCCTCCAGGGAGGGGCAGGGAGGACCGAACCTCAGATGCGGGTGAGGTAGAGCAATATTCGCGACAGCTGGTTCGTCGTCCGTTTCGGCCCCTGGAGGCGAGTTCCCGGGATGAAAAACATCGGCCCTGGAGAAGGGTCGGGGTCGGCCAAGAGGGAGGCGTCCAAGAGTGAGGGGCGCAAATCATGGCCGGCGACATATGCGCGGCCCAAAGGGGGGCCAGGGACGTAACGAAAGGAGAAGAGGCGCCATGAAATCTGAGGAAATATCATGGCCCACGCCATGATATCCATCCCCCCCTGGTCATCACCCCCCTCTTGGCCGCCCCCGAGAAGCGGGTGGAGGGGCATCGGCATTCGTACCAATATGATACGGCACGCTGCTGGCTCGTGAAGCCGAACACGGACTCGAACTACCGAGACGGTAAACGTGCAAAGGGATCCCGTGTTCTGTCATTGGGAGCCCTATCATCGGGGGTCAGAAAAGGGTGTGGCGTCAGTGCTGAGTGTGGAGATGTCGTCTGTGATAGCTACAAATGCGTAGAATCCCGCATTCAACAACTTTGCCGTTGCGCAGGCCCGCCTCAAAAAACAACGTCACCATTCCTGATCCCAGCTTCCCCAAACGACCGCACTTGTCTCAAACGACCGCAGAATTGCTGAGTCCAACTGTTCCAGGGCGCCCGATCACCAAACACGCAACTTCCGAATCGCGAGAACGTGGCTCTGGAATTGAAATCCCGAAATTCCCCCGCCAAAAAAGCGAAAATCTGTATTTTCAATGGAGTTCATAATTCCAGAAATTCCCCCCCCAACAGAACTGCGTTCCAGAGACCCTGGAATCAGAAGATGAGTCTCAGAAATTCCATAATTTCCGGAATCGCGTGCCTGGCGATTGGGCGTCATGTAATGGGCCTCTGTGTCACCGTTCTGATTGGATGGCGGTCGTTCAGGGAAATTTGAATTGTAATTTCTGACTTTGTTTAAAACGGTCGACGCCAAACCAAAATTGTTGAAATCGGGATGTAACGCGCTTGTGGCTATCGTAAAAAAAATTGCCATTCTCAGCACCGGCACCGCACCCGTTCATCCGCCACCGTGCCCTTGGGCACGGAGTGGGCGTGCCCTCAGGTCCTTTGCCCCATCCCCTAAGTTCAGTCCTCACTCCTGTGGAGTCTTAAGGGCCCAGAGCCCAACTTGCCAAGTCTTCTGGGGCTTGGCGCGGTTCCCCTGGGGCTTCACGCATAGGCCCTCAAGACGGCCCCAGACAGCCCCAAGTCGCCGAAAGATCGCCCCAGGACGCTCAAGATGGCCCCCAGGAGGCCCCAAGAGGCCTCCAAGACGCTCAGAGAGGGCCCCCAGAAGCTCTTGGGCAGTCTTGGGCCCGTCTGGGGGCCCTCTTGGACCATTTTGGGCCCCTTTGGGGCGCCTCTGGGGCCGTCTTGGGACGAGCTTTGAGCCTCTTGGGCCGTCTGGGGCCCTTCTGGGACTGAAAAGGTAAGAACCCGAAAAACATGCAACAACACAGGAAAATACACATAGGAAAATACATGTTTTGGGCCTCCTGAGGCCTCTCGGGGGCCCTCTTGAGGGCCTCTGGAGCCGTCTCGAGACTCTCTTCGACCGTCTGGAGGCCATCTGAAGCTCTTTTGGGGCCGTCTTGGGGCCATCTGAAGCCGTTTGGGGGCCCTCTTGGGCCGTCTTGGGGCCCTCTGGCAGGTTCACTAGAGAAATGCAAAGAAATAGGCCGTGGGAGCCGCCTGGGAGCCGCTTCACCCGAAGAAAAAACAAGGGAAGCGGGCCATTAGACTCTGGGCCCCCCCCCCGCCACCCCGCCACACCCCCCCTTGTTATTTCTCCCGACTAACGGATCGCGACGAAGCGCGCTTTCCGTCACCTGAGCGTGCAATTTCCCTGCTGACGGTCCGTTAACAGAGAAAAACACGTCCGTCACCCGATTTTCCCTGTTAAGTCCTTGTTAAGGGCTCCGTTAATAGGGAAAAGGGTACCCGAGCGTGCAACCCTGTTAAGCACCCGATCTTCCCTGTTAAGGGCTCCGTTAACAAGGAAATGGGGTGCCCGAGCGTGCAATGTTACAATTAACGATCCGTCAACAGGGAAACGGGCGGGCCAGTAAAGCACTCGATTTTCCCTGTAAGGGCTCCGTTAACAGGGAAAAGGGCGGGCCAGTGGACACTGCAATGAAGATGCCACCCCCCTCAAACTCCCCCTAGTTTCATGTCTTCCGGCTAACGGATCGCACGCTACGCGCGCTTTCCGTCATCTGGGCCCCCCCCGCCCCCCCTCCCCCCCCCTTGTTATGTCTCCCGGTTACAACGGATCGCGACGAAGCGCGCTTTCCGTCATCAGCCGCCCCCCCACAGGTTCTCCGGATCTATCCGTTAGACCCGGAGAGCCGCGGATCTATCCATGTTAACTTAACATCAATGGATAGAACCGGAATCCAATGGATAGAACCAGAAATCACGCACACGTGAAATCAACGTATGAGATTCAGAGACGTTGTGGCCAATATGCACGAACACCAGCCGCGCCAATAATGTGTGGGGTGTGGTTTCTAGTGTTGTTATAATCGGTCTGGGTCTTATCGTTGTCTTGAGTTTTTTGCATATAATCGGTTGAGCGCCGCAATGTGATGGAATTCCGTTGTATCATATGTACAGTCAGGATGTTTCATATATCGGTACATGCACGCATGCATCCATGTATATGGATACGCGCGTATGCGCGCACATACTAATTCAGGGAGGGGGGATATAGGAGGAGCAGGAGAAGGAGGAGGGAGGGAGGATGAGGAGGAGGGAGGAGAAGTGAGGACGAGGAGGAGGCGGAGGAGGAGAAGGAAGAGGAGGAGGATGAGGTGGGGAGTAAAAGGCATCAAGATGCTGAGGGTGAGGACCTTCATCGTCCTGTTCCTCGGCATCGTATGAATGTCATGCCTGTCCATCCTCCTCCTGCTCCCTCCCGCCCTCCCTCTCTCCCCCCTTTCCTTCTCCCTCTTCTCAGTCGCATGCTCCCTCCATCCTCCATCCCAGCCCATGCCCAATGCACGTCTCTGAAAGCGCTGGAGAGAGCGCACGGCGGCGGCAATCGAGGTATGGAGAGTTAGCGTCATCATCATCATCATCTTCCTCCTCCTGGGGGGGGGTCTTCATCTTGCCTCATCCGTCCTCGGTCTGCCTGCTCCAGCTGCCTCGACCTCCGATTCCTCCTCCTCATCATCCTCCTCGTCCTCCTCCGCTTCAATATCAGCACGCCTCCTGCTCCTCCGATTCCTCCTCATCATCCTCCTCCTCATCCTCTTTTTCCTCCCCCTCATCCCCTTCGCTTCCTCCTGCTTTCCATCTCGTTTTCCGCCTCCGTCGACGACTGCTTAATCGAGCATGTCAATCAGATATGCGTCCGTGAGCTCCACTGGCTCTGGGACGGGCGGGGGTAAAATCGCATACCAATACACCATATCAAATGGCTGGGGGAACACGTGAAACCTTAGACTGCACAACCAACGCACGGTCAGGTTTCCAGGCCAGACGTGGAACTCTTTCTCGGGGAAACGGTGCTGGTTATTGTAGCCCTGCGGGGTGAGAAACACCCGCGTCCACGATAGCCATGACAGGACGACGGCGGTGACGACGACGACGACGCCGACGACGCCGACGACGACGACAACGATTGACGTCGTTTGTCTGTCGGCGAACGCGGGCGGTTATCTCCCGATGCCTCCCTGGAGCAGCTGACCCCTAGAATGTCGATAATCGAATCCGCGGAGGCATTGCACAGGTACGGGATCTGACGGATCGCTCGCGATTCTTGATGAATCGCTTCCTGGGGATGGGAGGTAACCGCCCCGCCGCCCCCGCTCGCGAGGGTGAGAAACGCTTGGGGAGGGTGGTGGGGGCTCGATAAAGCAGCCGTTGCGTTGCACATTTCTCCAAGGAAGCGCACGCAGTGCACTGACTCCCCTGATGTGATATGCAGATCATCTGCTGTTTCATCGAGCCCTCCACCGTCATCCCCACGCGTTTCGCACCCCCATCATGGAGAGAATGAGGAGGGCGAGTGCGAAGGTTGAGGGGGGACGGGTGCGATGGGGGGAGCGGTTGGTATGCACGGGCGTGCGGGTGGATATCACAATTAACACCCCAGTGGTCAAGTGTGGTCTCGATTACCTCCATATCTGAAGTGTCAGACTCTCCCGCGAGTGCGACGAGCTCCATCACGTCGTCACTGTCCGAGCTCGAGAGATCCATCCCCAGCCCCGCGAGCTCGACAGGTGCGTTCCAAAACCCCGTGATCGAACACAAACACTATTGGGCAGAGATCAACGGAGGAGATGGATGCGGAAGCGGAGGATGAATCCGAGAACGGAGAAGGCAGAATGAAGACGGAGGAATCAGGTGGAATCGCTTTCTCAGTATGGGACGGATGGAGATAGGGATTGGCAGGGGATATACATTGGTGGGGAGAGCGATTGGGGCACAGACCGCGGAGCGATGTGATGCACAAGGGTCGGCTGCGCGGGGGGGGGGGGGGGGCAAGCCATGAGGATACGAGTGAGGATGCGGGCGGAGGCAAATGAGGGAGTGTGGATGTGCATGCGCGTGCGCGTACGTTCGAGTGTGTGTGTGTGTGTGTGTGTGTGGTGTGTCCGTGTGTGTGTGTGTGTGTGTGTGCGTGGTTGTGTATCATCCCATCCTCCTCCACATCCGTTTCGCCATCATCATCATCATCGTATTCGTATGTTGCCCGCGATGGCTCAGTTGTGTGCTGCACTCGGATACACGCCCTCACGTGGTGGGTACGTACTAGGCGCATAATATAGTCAGACATATCCCAGACTACTCCCAGACCAGTTTCAGACACATTCAGACTACTTTCAGACTATTTTCAGACTACTTTCAGACTGGGTCCTTTTTCACACTAATGTGAAGCTAATTGTAAAGCGCATGCTACAGTTTAGCGGCCGCGCGACTGCAACACGAGATCACACAACGCTTGTGCAAACTCTGTCGGGTACTGCGCAGAGTCTCGCAAGCCTTGTTGCTTGCCGTTGACCCACACATCTTTCCTCCAGCCAGTGTTGGACAACGGAGTCGAGCGCCTGCGATTCCTACCCGACGGGCGGGGGTCGTCTGCCCAGAGCTTACGGGGGCGCCCACTGGCCGCCACTCTGCGTTTCGAGGCCTTGCAAGTCTTGCAGAGAATATGCTCCGCAAGTGCTGTCTCGTGAGTGTAAAAGATGCCCAGCGGCTTGACCGTGGGGGCGCCGAATCCACCTAAATACGTTACAAGCTTAGTGGCGCCAACTGTACTAAATGAAACATCGACGCATGGGGCCTTGCACAAGCTAGACGCCAGCGGGTTCTCGACTAGAATGCGCACACTGCGAGCACACGCTAATACCACCAGCCATGACCTTAATTCACAGAGATCCAGATCCGCTGGACCACGCGTGTCATTGATCGTATCGATCGGGTTACTTACTCCACGCTATCATCATCAATCCGATCGCCCCCAGGGCCCCCCCCCCAGGAATGGCGGAGACAGGAGGAGTAGAAGGATGATGAGGAGGATTGGTAGTAGGAGTCTCAAGGAGGGGCAGGGCGAGCAGGATGAGGAGGAGGAGGACAATCCTGAGGGGGGCGGCCATGAATTCGAGAGCCTTGAGTGCCCTGAGCCCCCCGCATTACCATCGCACACATGTTTGACTCCAAAACTTTGCGAACGCTTTCGTTGCCGAGGATGTCGCGTGCTCTGCGCCCGCTCTGGCTCCGTGTCATGTTGATCCACATACTGCATTCATTCTCAAACATCGCTGTAACACCAGGGCGCAACTGAAGAACGGAATACCCTGCCCATATTACACCCTCCAATGTACAGGCGTCCTCGGAAAAGTGGCCTCTTCTTTGCGCGACAATTCGGCAGAGCTCAACTCAATTGACCCACCAGGGCGACCGAGCTCGCCCTGGCGGTGGACGAGCTCGCCCTGGTGGTGATATCGAGTTGGAGTCTGCCGAATTGTCGCGTAAGTCCTGTCGAATTTTCTACTGGCGCCTCCTGCGTTTTGCACGAGGTCGCTCGTCTCCCCCTTCCCGCAGAACATCTCGAATAGGTCGAGCGTGCGCGGGGGGTTCTCGCTCATCAGCCTCCCCACCTCCTCCTGGGCTATCTGCAGGATGGTCATCATATTCGATCGGCCCAGCCACCTCTGCTTCCATGATGGCGCCAGCTCCTTCGCTCTCCTCTTCACCCACGCGGGCGCCCCCCGCGGCTGGTCCGCCATCGCCGAGATGCGGTAGAGCAGCACTTGGTGAAAAAATATGAATATTGCCCCCGACTTGACCCAAAATGTCAAAGCAATAGAACACAGATACCTCCATTGTTAATTTGTGTGACGCTTGGGCACATAATCTCAGAGCTAAGTTCAAATGCTCATCTGTGAAAGTCGCCGTCTCTTTCGGGTTGCCAAGATCCCAGGTCCTCGACCAAGGGCAAATGGGGCCAGAGGAGCGGCAGTAGGGCTCTGCGGAACTTATCCCCCCTGACAACAGAACACCGACATGTCTCTTGACGTCCCAACCTCCTGACCCTCGCCTCCCTCATCATCGCGCCTTCTCCTCATCCTCACCCTCCTCCTCCTCATCCCCCGAATCCTCCTCTTATCTATCCGCCCTCCCTTCTCTGCCCTCCCCGTTCGTATTCCCGTGGGTCCTTATGGTTAAATGTCCAAAACTATGGTGTTTGGGTAGTTGATGAATGCCCGCCTCGATACCTTCGAAAATATGCACCCTGCACGTGTCCAACAGTTTCTGATACTGCTCTACAGTCAAACGGGCGCGCGCCTCACGGCACGTTTTACACCAACTCTCCAAAGCCTCAGCCGACCGAAGAAGGTTGCCCGCCAGCGGTATTTTTGGTGAGTGTTTCTTGACCATATATATTGCAAAATTCAACAATACATGACACTCTGCTGCCTTTACCTTCATCATTCCTCCACTGTGTGGGGCGGGTCCGTCAGGTGGGAGCATTTTCTCTGTGATGGCCCCCAACCGCATATCTGGTGGAATGTCCGCGTAATCGTACCAACTCTCTAGGTCGTGCACTAGTCGCTTGAGTTTGTTATCCTCGGGGGCTTGCCAGGGGTTGGCGCGAAGGAGGCGCATCAATATCGCTGCCACTAGGGCCATCATCGTACCCATGTAGACGGTGCGCAACGAATCGATCGCCAGAGATCTGACAGGATTGGTGCCGAGAGCCCGAGAGAATACCGGCGATCTATGTATAACCCAATCTTTATTTACTTTGCCAGTTATGTCATAGTGCGTCCTCCAAAACACAACCTCAAATGGTAGATCATATTTCTCGAACAGGTTAGGGTTCACCATCGACGAGCTGGGGTCCAACCGGTCATGACGATCGAGTCCGAGCCCAGGGAATTCCGAAATCGGTCCAGTCAGCACGCGGCCCTTTGTCGAATGCCCGTTGATATCATACGTCAACCTTCGTAAGATTGCGGATCGGATGGCCTCTGAGTCGATCGTCACGTGGATCTCGCAAGATTTGCATGCCTCCTCGTATGCCTCCTCGTCCCGATCTCGATATAGCATCCCATCGCTAGTGATAAAGCCAGGGCCTGTTATGTGCATGCATGCTTTGGGGCAGTCACAAATGGGGCATGGGTTGTAGTTTTTCGCCAAGGATGATAGGCCAAAGCTTTTCTGGTACTCTGCCCAGTCGCCCTTCAAATACAAAACCATGCACCTGAACCCCCCAAGAGACTGTCCTGGCACATTCAGATCGTCAAGTGGGTCCCATGGATTGTCGTCGCGACGCCTGGGCGGCACCGCCCCGTTCACGAGAGCTTCTAACATCCACGCGGCCACAAGGAACATCGCGTGCACGCTGCAATGGCCGCCACAGCCACACTGACAATATTCTGACGTGCGCAGAAAACCTAGAAGGTGCCGCTTTTTCGAGATAAGATTGATCACGCCCACACCAAGCAATGAATCCGCTCCCTTGGGCTGTACACCAAGACAAACGCGGCGTGCGCAGTCATCCCTGTCTCGTGAGCCTTTGGGTGGGTTGGTGTGAATCCAAGTGTGCGTGTACATCTGAGTGCGTATGTGTGTGTATGTGTGTGCGAACGTAAAACAAGGGCTCTGCGTCTCCAGGGCTTCGTGTTTCATTCCCCAGTACTCTTAAAATTCCACGTGTCGTCCCCAGATGTTCGGCCCACCATTCCTTTGGGTGGCGGGTGGGGCGTCAGCCGTGCAGATCTACGCGGCCTGCCGACACAGGCGTGTAACGGATGCCATCCGTGTAGAGGCCGAGAGGGAGAGGATACGAACCAGTCTCATCTAGCGAACGCTGAACAAGACGATTCGACTTGTATGCGGGTAGGGACATGACACTGTCATCATTGTCACCGTCGCCATGCTTTAGCATTTCCATCATGTTTGGTGATGACAAAACCTCTTTGGCAACAGAATGGTATACGTTTTTGAATATCACGTCTCTGGATTTCGTTGAGGGGTCACGTTTTGAATATATCGGGATCTGGGCTCTGTAGTAGGGCCCACCTTTCGGGAATTGTCTCTTCAGGTGTTTTGAATACCGCCCTGTCTGCAATCCAGGCCGCAAAGCTATCCTCCGAAATCGCTCACCAGGTATCCCGCTCATCACCGCATAGTGCGCTAAAATGCACAGGTCTTTTGAAGACAGTCGTTTGCACCCGCCATAGATCGCAAGAAGCGTATCGAATAGTTTTGTAGAGGCTGATCTAGCTTGGGGGGTCCAGCTTCTATTGAAACGTATGTGCTTAGGCATGTTAGCCTTGGGCCGCAGTACCTATCGACGGATGAGTAAGCAGAGACCGAGGGAGCGAGAGAGCAAGGCTGGCGGCAACGCACGGGGGGGCTTTCCTCCACCCTTGCACGCGAGCCCGCACTCGGAGGCAAACAACTGCAATCGCGCGCACACCGTCTCTCCATAACATTGCCCATCACTCACCTCCAGCGGGCGAGCTCTGTAGTCTAGAGCAGTTACGCATAGTTGTGTGTATGCGTGTGTGTATGCGTGTGTGTCTGTGTGTGTGTGTGTGTGCGCGTGTGTTTGCGCGTGTGTTTGCGCGTGTGTGCACGCGTGCTCTCACGCCCACTCTTCATCCGCCCCGCCTCCCGACACATCGCCCCCATTAGCAGATTCGAGGCGCCCCTCAAGACGCAAATCACAAACACGCGCACTATCACAAGATGCCACTGGCGCCTTCCTCAGCGAATGATGTGCGATGCGCACGCGGAGAGCAGCGCCGCGAACAACCCGCCCCGTTCCCGAGAGGCGGTGTGCAGCTAAGCAGCGCGAGCACGACGAGGGGGCATCCAAAAAAAACACAGCTGGCCCCCGTCGTCACATGCCCTAACACCGTTGGTGCTCGCCCTGGACAGGGCATGCGTCGCGCCAGCTGGGGCGCGCCCCCCTCGCTCGTGCGCGCAGTATGCGTTCTACTCGCGGTAGCTTCGTCGACCTCTCCAACCCCCTCCATCCCTCCATCCCTATCGCCCTGTCCAGCTCTCTATCTCGCCCTCTCTATTTACATCTATAGTTGGATCCGTTTATCGCTATCTCTATATATATATATATATATCTCTCTCTTTGTTTTGTTTCTCTCTCTCTCTCTCTCACTCTGCCTCTCTCTCTCTCTCTCTCTCTCTCTCTCTCTCTCTCTCTCCTCTCGCCCCCCTATATATTCATCCCAGTCTCCTGATTAGCCTACTTTGGTCGGCTATCATCCTGGCCTCCCCGCTATCTCCGCCGTTGTCGTGTCTTCCCCCGAGCGACATCCCCCTATCCATGTTACCCTATCCTGCACTCCAGTCAGGTCTAAAGCCGCCATACACTGTCCCCGACTCTCGGGAAGCTGGCGCCCCGCTTGCAACATCGAAAGGCACAGCGAGCACTACAGCGCGCTTCCACACCTCGCCCACCGAACGGGCCTGTCCATCATCAGACAGTGTCTCGGAATTACAAAAAACAGTTGGTTTGTCACAGAATTCTCAGAAATTTCTCGATTTGCAGTAATTGTTCAGCAAAATCGACTGCACCACGCTCGAAAAACTTTCAGACACTTTCAGACTACTTTCAGACGGTTTTCAGACTACTTTCAGACATGCCACCAAACCATGTGTTTTTACAGCTATCCTGAAAGTTCAGACGGGTTTCAGACGGTTTTCAGACTACTTTCAGACATCGGTCCGACCCCTGGGTCCGACACGGAAATCCGTGAAAAAAATCGTGCCGCCACCCGTTCTCACCCCATCCGTTGCCGTCGTCAGCCACACACCACCGTTTGGACAGTTCCGAGAGGGTGGAGCTATCAGACGAACAGGTTTGCGCGCTCCGCACGTCGTGCGAGCGCGCGCGTGCAGGTGCATGCTAGGAAACGATGCTGAAAGCGTGCTGACCGTACCCACTCAGACTTTATATGTAAAACACGTCCCAAAAAAACACATAATCCCAGCTCGCACCTGCACGCCATCACTGTCAATGGTCGCCGCTACTCAATCGGCCATGCGCGCCTGGTGCTGCCTGAGCATCTTCTTGTTCTCCGTGGCCAGGCCCTCCACCAACCTGGTCATCGTCTTGTTCGCGTGCTTCAGAGTGTCCTCGAACTCCTCATCGGAGAGACAGTACTTTTTGAACTCGTTCACTTCGACAGAGAAGAGCTGAGCCATCCTCGCGTCGCCCGTGATCACCGCGGTCACCTGGCCACTGGCAAAGAGAGGGAGGACATGATGAAGAGGGGGAGGAGGATGAAGAAGAGCAGGGTGGTGCAATCCTCATCATATTCATCCTTCTCATCCTCCTCATTCGCCACCTTATCACCTGAGTGCCTACCCGCTCCCGCAGTCCACCGCCGTCGGCATTCCTTCATCCTCCACGGGGCATCCCCTCATCCTCCTCCTCATCCTCCTCATCCTCATCCTCCTCCTCCTTCTCTCCCTCCTCCTCCTCCTTGGGGTGCTCCAAGCTGGCCTTGTCGAGAGCGTCGGTCATCGCATTGGACAGGAGCTGGTCATGTCCATTACGATCCTTGCTGGTCGCAGACGCCCATGACCAGTCAGGGTCGCTCACCATGCACTGCTGGATGGTGCGCGTCTGCCCAACCACTGTGTTGTACATGTTCTTCATCTTGGGGGTCGGGGGCTGGGGGGGTCGTAATATCGGCGTGGTTTGTCGTGCCCATCCCTGACCCCATAGTCCTCCCACTCCTACACGTATTCGGTGCCCCGCCATCCTCATTCCGCCAAGTCCCGCCATTCGTGTGTTCCTCCCCTTCAGCCTCCATCATCCCTCATCCCCATCATCCTCATCCCCATCATCCATATCGCCCAGCTCCTCCCTCCTCCCTCCTCCCTCCTATCACCTCCATCATTATCATCCTCGTCCTCTTCCTCCTCCTCTGCATCCTCAAAGTTTGAGGCTCAAGCCATTGGTGTTTAGTCCAAGTGCTGACCTTACGGAACTCCGTGAGGAAGGTCCCCTTCTTCTCGGGGGGGTCGCCGCCAATGTCGCCAGGGTTGCCTCCGTCGCCACCACCACCGCCGCTGGTTGCCTTCTGCTTGGCCTTGGCCTTTGATTTGCCTTTGGCCTTTGCCTTGGCGGCACTCTCGACAGGATGATCCGTGCCCTTGCGGTTGCCCTTGTCCTTGTCCTTGTCGTTGCCCGTGAGCTTGCCCGCCTCGACGTGTTCTTGCCCTTGCACGTGTCCTTGTCCTTGTCCTTGTCCGTGCTCAGGCGATGGATCTGCCGATTTCGTCCATATCTCCCACTTCTCCATCGTCTTCTTGTAGGTGTCCGTGAGCTTGTGGACCACGTGCAGGTAGTTGAGATGCTTGGCCCTCGGGCAGTATTCGACGTGCTCGCCGCCCAGCAATATGCAACTCTGGCACCAGTTGATTGCCGCGCGGAGGCCTGTCAACCCACCGCCATACTCCACTGCGATCCTGGCCAGCGGGATGTACTGGCCGTCCTTGCTCTCCGCCTTCTCGTTGATCTCGCCCCTCTTGTACTTCGTTTCTGCCGCCCATAGTGTGAACTGACCCTCCATCCAGTCTCTCCTAAACTTGGCCTTTGCAGGCCACCCCTTCGCCTCCTTGTAGTCGTCGGCGAGCTTCTGGTCGGCCTGCTTCGCCCTCCTCCACTTCGCTGCCGCTGGATTCGAAATGGACTCGTCCAGGTCGAAGTAGAAGTCCTTGCCTTGCATGGTCTCCCAGAACTCCGTGAACTCGTCGTCCATCGTCTTGTCCGTCTGGCCCGTCCTCCTGCGCTCCTCCTCCGCCCATAGAGGGTCTTTCGCCCGCAGCTCCTGGATCCTCTTCAGCGCGTCGGAGTTGAAAATTTTGACGAGGCGCTGGGCAGCAAACTCCATCGTCATTTCGTCGGCATTGTGACCTGACGCGATGTCCCTGGTGATGAGGTCCGCCTCATTCTCGATCTCGGCCAGGAGTTCCTGCTTTGTCTTCGGCGGCGGCGCGGCTGTCAGCTCTCCTTTGCCAGCGCTGCCGTCGACGTCCCTGCCACCCTTCGAGCCTAGTTGGGGTGTGATGTCCAGCGGGTGAGGGCTGCGGCTCCTGCTGCGATCGAGCTCCCTGCGCACCACCCGTGTGACATCGTCGGTCTCGGGGGCGCTGCCACCTGCTGCGTCGACGGCTCCGTCCTGGCGGCGGGCACGAGAGGATGAGAATCGGGGAGGGTGGGCATGGAGGACGACGAGGACGATAAGGGTAGGAATTCGGGATGAACAAGATGATTAGGAGGACGAGTTGGCGGATGGCGCGAGTTGCCCCGTCGGTCCTGTAGGCGACCAGGCTCTGCAGCAGGGCCGCCAGACCTCGGGCCAAACGGAGCCGCCTCGACCAGCTTCTGGCTCGCCTCAATCACCTTCTGCGTTGCGGTGAGGTTCGCCTGCGCCGCCTGTATCCTCTCTTCCGCCAGCTTCCTCCTCTTTGCAGCGTTGTGCTGCGCCTCCTCTTTCTTCCGCTTCATGTCCTCCATGCGTTTCACCACCTCCTCACGCTTCTTCTGGAGCTGCTCGTTCCTCTCGCGCTCCAGCTTTCCCTGCTCGTCCTTCAGGTGCTGCTGCCTGGCCAGCTCCGCCTGCTCCTGCATGCGGACGTCAAGGTCGCCGCCACCCTCCACCCCGAGGGCCGCCTCAGCAGTCGCGATGCTCGCGTCCATGCGCGCCTGACGCTCCTGCATCCACTCCTTATGCCGATCCTGCAGCCAGCGGCTGTTCTCCTCCTCAATCCTCTTGGCCGCCGCCGCCTTCCTGCCTTGCTCCTCCTCCAGGCGCAGGGCGGCTGCCTCTGCCTCCCTGGCGTCTGCCTCGTCTGCAGCAAGCTCCTCCCCCATGCGCTTCATCTCCTCTTCTGCCTTCTGCTCCATCTGGCGAATCTCCTCGTCACTGATCTCCTGCGGCTGCGACTCCAGCTGCCGGCCTCCTGACTTCCGCCGCCGCTCGTACTCCTCCGCCTCTGCCTGCCCATGCCCACCTTCTGGGAGGCCACAGCTGCCAGCACTGCCGCCCGCATTCGGCAAGTGAGGGGCGATGGCGCCCCCCACGATCTGCTCGAGCGACTCTGCCAGCTCCCCACCCAGGCAGGCTGGCACGTAGCGGGCGCCGAGCTGCGTTCCGCCCAGCCCCTCAGCTGGCGGATCGGCCGACTCCTCCTCACCAGCTCCCGCCGTCGGGGGGGCGGCGGCGGCGATGTCATCGTCGACGGGTGCCCCCCCCGAAGACGCAGGTGCGCCATTGTGCCCGTCCTTGAAGCAGCCACCCTGCAAGGTCGACAAGGGCGCCTCGGAATCGCTGTCGTGGACACTGTTGAGGCTCTGCTCGTCGCGGGCGGTATCCGCGGCCTCCTGGAGATGTTATTTACTGCAGGTTGCTCCTCCCCCTCCTCCTCTCCCTCCTCCTCTCCCTCCTCCTCTCCCTCCTCCTCTCCCTCCTCCTCTCCCGCCTCCTTCACCTCCTCCGCTCTACTCCCTGTCTTCCACTCTCCTCCTCATCCTCCGTTTTCGTGTTCATGTTGGTTTCGTATTCCCGTATCGGCGTTCCCCTCTCACCTTTTTTATTTATACCCACCCCCATCGTCATCATCCTATCTGCCATCATCCTCGTCATCCTTCTTCTTGCCATCGTAGATTCTTTTCATATCCTTAATCCCCGTGTCCTTAGATAACGCTGCAGACTCGTGAAGCGCACCGTTCGACATCAGCGCAGAAGGGAACGGGACGGGAGTGATCCAAGAGCGGATGTCGTGAAAGTTGCCGAGGGGCTGCGCTGTGCCGATAAGTGGTTTGACCAAACGTGGCTTCGGCATGGCTAACATGGATCAGTAGATCCGTGTTAACCATGGAACACATGTTGATTGGGGCCCGCTGCCGACCCCCTTTCCCCCTGGGCGAGGGTTGCAGAGGAGCTCGAGGAGGAGGACGTGGAGGGGGAGGAGGAGGAGGACCAGTAGGAAACTGATGGGGGACGTTGAGTCAGGGGAGGGTGGGGACAAGGAGGAGAAGAGTGCCATGTGGAGCATGAGCATCACGAGGATTATGACGGAGAGAGTGTTATGTCTTGTTGACAGACAAGCAGTGCACGCTCAATGTCGTTGCAAAGGGCACATCGGTGCGGCGCGAGCGAGCGCGCACCTCGATGAGCAGGTCCACGCAGCTGAAAAACAACACGCGCGGGCTCAGCGAGTCAGGGAAGGTGCCCGCGAAGATGTCCTACCCTTCCCATCGCAGCTGCGCGTCGCTCAGTCGACTCGCTCTGTCGGAAAAAGGGGGGGGGGGATGAAGAATCGGAGGGCGATGAGCAGAAGGAGGGATTGATGAAGGGAGGGGGAGGGGGGGGGGAGGAAGAAGACGAGGAAGAGAAGGATGGGGCGAGGGGGGATAACGTGGTGGCATGCCCCTGCCCCTGCCCGTCCTCGTGGCGTGCACCTAGAAGAAACCATCGCCCACGAAGAAGTTCAACTGCTGGGGCTGCTGGGGCTGCTGGGGCGGCGGCTGCCGCGGTGCGGGCGGTGGCTGTTCCAGCTTCTTGGGCTTGGCGAGGCTCTTCGCCTTCGGGGAAGCGTTCGGCACGGATGCATCTGAACTCGAGCCCGCGGTCGTCTTCTTGGTCTCGGGAGCGGGCCGCTTACCCTTGCCAGCGGGCTTCTTGGCTACCGTCTGCTCATTGTCATCCTCATCGACCTTGCTATTCTCCGAAGGGCTCAGCGACGCTCCAGCATCGGCGTTGTCCGTATCATCGCCATCGGGCTCTGCATCATCACCAGCTTCTTCATCAGGAGGCTCTTCCTCAGCAGGTCGTGTGTCCGAGTCATCATCGTTTATCTTCTTCGCTGGCTTTTTGGAGGGGGTTGTAGTGGCTGCTGCAGCTGGGCGTTTCCTCGCCTGCGAGCTCTCGGCCGAAGGGCGATCCTTTAGCCAAGCATGCTTCATCTCGTCGCACTGCTCCTTGGTCTTCTTCCCCGCAGCGTAGAGGCGCGCCATCTCCTTGAACAACTTGTCCGCCTCCTCAGACTTGAGGTGCGGCTTCATAGTCATGTTGCATATCATCGTCTGCGACTTGTTGTCGGGCTTCTCCCAGATAGCGTAGTTGATGACCTGCAATCGGCTGCACGGAACTGCCCACACCTTATTGCCAGTATTAGCGTGCTTGCCCTCCCACAAGATCTCGTGCCTGAGCTGGCCAACCCCCGTCTGCTGCATAGTCTTGAACTCCTTCACGGTGAGCCCCGCCACCTCCCACACAGTGCCGTCCGAGAAGGTGGCTGTCATGAAGGTCTCGTCGTCCGCGCCGTCGATGACCGTGAGCGGCAACGCCCACTGGATGATCGGCTTCATCTTCTTGGTCTTGACCACCTGCTTGCGGAACACCGCCTCCCCATACCCACTTGGCGGGTCGCGATCTTGCGCAGTAGCCATGTAACTATGTCCATGTCACTCGCACACACACGCACACGGGATTCCGGCTCCGCCCGAGTCACAATTCAAATCCATGCAGCATCAGACAAACTACCCGCCAGCATACTTTCAGACTACTTGCAGACTACTTTCAGACTACGTCCAGACTACTTTCAGACTACTTTCAGACTACTTTCAGACTACTTTCAGACTACTTTCAGACTACGTTCAGACTACTTTCAGACTACTTTCAGACTACTTTCAGACTACTTTCAGACGCTTCTCAGACAGCGGCACGTTTATCACGCCCTGTCCACTGCCGATGGCACATCATGCTTCCCAGCTGTCCGCCCCGTCGTTTTTTCAATCAACCCGTCTCTCCCGCCCCTCCCACGCCCTCTCCTTCCCAGCGTATTCATTGTCATTCCCTCCAACTTCTTGTCCTAACACTCATCAGGATCATGTTGCTGCTACTGCTGCTGCTGCTGCTGGTCATCCTCATCATCCCCGTACTCTTCGTACCACCGCCTGCACCCCGCAAGCACCATCCCCGCCTTCTCGTGACGATCGAACTCGTAGATCCAGTCGTCGGCGATCTGCTTGTCCTGCCCCCAACCCGCGCGGGCCGTGTCCCATGTCATCTCCCATCTTCGTGCTCAAACGTGATCCCATCATCCTCCCGCTTGCCCTTAGTCGTCAATCATAGTCGCAACCATCGTATGTAGTCGACATCGCCAATCGCCGTCGCAATCCCTCCCCCCGTCCTTGTTCGGGTTGTAATACGGCTTCAACCACGCTGGAGGAGGCCGACCGTCGGTCCTGCGAGCGCGGGTGGGTGAGTACAACAACGGATCGCAGAGGGAAGGAGAGGAGGGGGATCAGGAGGAACCAGTAAGGATGACAGATGGAGTCATGTGAGGGACGAAGCGCTGTTTACATTGGGGCTCAAACATATCTTACTCAATCCTCCATCCTCCATCCGTCTCTCCACTCTCCCGATACCCTATCAACCCTATGTCCCTCGCACAGCTGTGCCCTCTGAGCGACATCTCTGCGCGCTTACCCCGACGCGGGTCCTGCACTTCACGATACCTTGTGATACGTGCCGCAAGCATGCTCGAAGCCGATGGCCCGCGAATCGCGGGCAGGCGTATGTTGACCGCCCGTCTCTTCCTCTTCGTCGTAGTCCTTCTCCTCCTCCCCCACCTCGTAATCTGTTTCCTCCCCCTTCTACTCCTGCCTCCTCCATTCCGTCCTCCACCCCTTCCCCCGTACGTCCCCATCCACATACCAGTTGTCACCCATGCCACACTTGTCATCCTATGTCTGTCGGGCCCATGGCGAAACCTGTCTGATCATATACGATGTCTCTCTCGCCCAGCTGTCGATCTCGTCCCCTAATTCCCAGTCTCCGTCTTTTTTGCGGGCCATCGCTGTCAGCGGCTTGATGAGGCCACCAACCGTGATCTGCTCGTCAGGGTGGATCGCCTGCTGCGGCCCTCCCTGCTACCTCACCATCTCCCCACCCTCCACATCATGGTCAATATCATACTCCTCCTCTTTCCTCCCCCTTCCAACCTCCAAATCCTGCTTGTCCCTTCACTCTGACAATTCCCCCGTCGCCTCGCGCACGGACTTGATCACATCCTTGAGATGCTTGAGTTTCTCGCCGTCGGGCCTGTCCTCTAAGTCAGTCGTGCACTCGATCGTCCATGGCTGCTCGATCGTTTTCTTGAAAATCTGTTCTAACGTCGCCTCCAAGCCAGAGCCATCGCACACGGCCTGTTTGCCTTTGCTCATCATATGAGCATAAAAAACATCTCTCGGGCCCGAACTCAGACGGTGGGCGCGGCAGCGGGTGACGAGGTGAAAGAAGACGAGGAAACGAGGAGGAGGAGGAGGAGATAATGAGTTTTTTTGTATATGTTATCTTGCTATTTTAGCGAGTTAGGTCATTTAGTTTGGCACAACCTAATTCACATACTTGGATAGATCCGGAAAACTACCTGGATAGAACCGGCTCGAGAGGGGTCTATCCTGTTAGAACCGGAAATTAAGGATCTAACCGATAGAACCGTGGAACCTGTGGGATGTTGGCTTGCCACAGGGATGCCCGGCGTGCTAGATCCTTTCGATGTTGGTTTGGCTTCTTTTCCCAAAGAACTCCCCCTGGGGCTTCGGCCGATCCCGCCGGGGTCCCGGAAAAGCCTCGCAACCACCTCAACGACCGCAACAAATTCTCCAAGACGGCTCAAGATGGCCTCTAAGATGGTCACGTTGGCCCGAGATGACCTCCAAGATGGCCCAAGATGGCGTCCAAGTCGCCTAAGCTGGTTCAAGATGGCTTCCAAGACGGCCCGAGGGAGTCCAGGATGCCTTCAAGTTCGTCCAAGAGGCCTCCAAGACGGCCCAAGATGGCTCCAAGATGGCCTACGACTGGCCAAGACGCCCCCAAGAGGCCTCCAAGACGTCCTCCAGGAAGGCCCGAACGGGCAAAAATCATTGATTGTCCTCTTATCAGCTCTCCGACGGCCTAAGACGACCCAATAGGCCCCCAACATCACCCCAAAAGCGCCCAAGAAGCCTCCAAGATGGCACCGTGACAGCCCAAGAGGCCCCCAAGAGGGCCCCAAGAAGAGCCCAAGACGGCCCAAGATGGCCCCGAAGACGCCGAAGATGGCCTCCAAGACGGCCAAGATGGCCTCCAAGATGCCTCCGAGACGGCCGAGAAGGCCTCCAAGACGGCGAAGATGGCCCCAAGATGCACCCAAGACGGCCGCAAATGGCCTGACGCTAGCCTTAGACTGCCCAAGAGGCCCGCCTTAGGCCTCCAAGACGGCTCAAGATCCATCCAAGACGTCCTCCAAGAAACCCGAAAACTCGGAAACCACCTGGTCCGATAGCTCGCCCGACTCCGTGTTCCCCGATGGCTTTCGAAACCAACTCGGGGAACGCGTGTCCCGATAGCTTGGCCGAGCTCAAGCCCAACTTTCGGCCACGCAGGCGCTTCCAAACAGGCAGGGGGCGGCGGTGATTCGCCTTGGGCGTCTTCGATACCACACCCCTTCAGCAGACCTTCGGAAAAGACGGAGCCGAGTATAGGGCCGAGACTGGGGGCGACTGGGGGAGCCGTGGGGGCAGATGACCCAGGCCGTCGGACATTCTCAACTCCTCTCGGCCTTTCTGCGTGGGGGAGAGGGCTCCTGCAGGCCTCCAGGCGGGGACTTCTCGAGAACTCAAGCTCCAGGACGAGGAGGAGGCGAGCGCGAGGAGGCGGGACGGGATATGGAGAGGAGAGTCAGGCGGTGGTGGACCATAGCCAGCTGTGGAGGGGAATGGGCAGAAAAATTCTCCCGCTCGCGCGCTAGCGAGCTGTCTCCGAGCGCGGCCGCGGCTCGCGCGCGCGGGGCGGCCCAAAATGGGCAGGCCCGTCCCGCGCGCTCGTGCCGGGGCGCCGCGCGTCAGGCGGGGGAGACCGCCTGCCTCGCCGTACGACGGCGAGGCAAGCGCCCATCATCCTTAGATTGGGAGAGAGGGAGGGGCAGAGAGCTGTTGTTTGTTTAGGAGCTTGCCACAGAGAAGAGCAGAAAAGAAATACAGAAAGAAAAGAAAAGAAGAAAAAAAGGAATAAAAAAGAAGAGAAAGAAGAAAAAAAGAAAAAAAAAAAGTGGTTGGGAGAAAAATAAAATAAAAAAATAGAAGAAAAAGAGATAGAAATAAAAAAAAAAAAATGCATTCTCCCGACTTCGCGCTAGCGAGCCTGTCTCCGAAAAAAAAAAAACAAAAAACAAAAAAAAAAAAAAAAAAAAAAGCGCGGCCGCGGCTCGCGCGCGCGGGGCGGCCCAAAATTGGCAGGCCCGTCCCGCGCGCTCGTGCCGGGGCGCCGCGCGTCAGGCGGGGGAGACCGCCTGCTCGCCGACGACGGCGAGGCAGCGCCCATCAGCCTTAGATTGGGAGAGGAGGGAGGGGGGCAGAGAAGCTGCGGAGACAGCAGGAGCTTGCTCACAGAGAATAGAAAAGGCATTCTCCCGCTCGCGCGCTAGCGAGCTGTCTCCGAGCGCGGCCGCGGCTCGCGCGCGCGGGGCGGCCCAAAATGGGCAGGCCCGTCCCGCGCGCTCGTGCCGGGGCGCCGCGCGTCAGGCGGGGGGGGCCGCCTGCTCGCCGACGACGGCGAGGCAGCCATACCCGTGCTCAAGGACCTTGCGAAGTGACAAGGTTTCGGCGGGCGGCCGCAAGTAGGGCAGGCCAAGCGGCGGGGCCGACTTGGAGAAATGAAGCGACAAGGCGGTCGCTGGCGGTGGCGAAGAACAGGATCCGCGCCCGTGCGGGCACGGGCAGCGCAGCAAGAACTGTGGAAGCGGCGGCGGCTTGCAGGTAGCGCTCAGCACTGGAAGCCTGACTCCAACGCCCCCGCCAGAAGACGCGAGGGACGTCTTCCGTAGCGATATAGAAGTCTGTTGCGCCAGAGCCCCGCAGACATGCGGGCGTCAGGTTGAGCCCCTGACCAGCTTTGGCAAGAGGGACGCCCAGGGCCGAAAGCAAATGATTCCACCGAGTACGGAAGCCGCTCGCACCGAAAGGGGCGAGAGGATCGGTGGAAGCCAACCGCCCAAACACTTGATTCAGAATCTTCACCGTGCCCCGATCGGAGCAGCGAGCATGCTGCGTCGGGTACGTTCTCCTGGTCTTTGGATCAAGAATCGAAAGAAAAGCATCCCCTTCAACTTCGAGGCGGTCGCAAGGAAGCGACAAGTCACAGCGGCGTGACGCCAGCAGCTCGCCAGGCCTGAGGAACATCGTAAAGCCCATGAGCAGCAAGGCCGCCATCACAGGCCAGTCCCAGGCGAAACAGAGACCGACCATAGCGCGCAGAAGAGCGCGAGGTAAGGGCGGGCGGAGCTTTGGCGGCTCCGCGAGCTTCCATTGTCTCGCTACGTCCCAAGCTTCTGTTAGAAAGGCCTTCCAATGCGGATGAGCGCTCTGGATTCCCAAGATGGCATGAACCAGAATATAATGAGGGAAACCTGCATCATGAAGCCACACGCCGAAGGTCGCGAGGAAGCGGGCGAGAAGTAGCCCGCTACGGTAAAGAGTGGCGGGCGGCGCGCCAGTGTGTTCTGCTAACCACAGTTCGAACGCATCAATCGATCTCGAGCGACGATCGAGATACGCGGAGGTGAGGTGAGAATCGCGCACGAAGGGAGTGCGCGGAGGGCGAGCGGGCGCAGAAGGCGCAGCCCGACTAAGCCCTTGGCCTGCGGTCGGCGCCGCGGCTCCCAGAGAGATGCAGAGGCCGCAGACGCACCACAGTATGAGCGCAGGGCGGCCAGGGCTGGGAGAGCTGATCAGCGTGGCGGCCCTCCTGCTCCTGGACGCGTAGAAGGGCGGAACGAGGGTGTCCCGCCCGTCGGTCTCGAACCCCGACGCCTCCGCCAGCCTCGCCCGCGCCGAGGTGAAGGATCCGCCCATGTTACGGTGAGCACGGCGAGCCCCTGCTTCGATGTCGGCGGGCAGAGCGCCCCCTCCCTCGAGGGTCGCCCAGTCAAAGGGCGGGCGCGGCTCGGCGCGCGCAGCTGCGGCCGATTCGGCGAGCTCGGAACGAGCTGCCGAGGACGTGAGGCCCGAATGATGTGGAACGGGCACCCCCTCCGCGAACGCGTCGAGGATCTCGGACGGAGGGGAATGAGATCCCCACAGCGCTGCTGGGATGGCGCCGTGACCGTCCTGCACGTGGTACAGAAGGTCGAAAAGGCAGGCCAACTTGCCCGCGCGCCTCCTGTGCTCGATCTTTGAGCCGAGCCCGATGCCACGTATGGCGCCCGCCCCCATGGCTTGGAGGTCAGCGCCCGCGGGGATAGCCTCGGGCTCGACGGCGGCCACGTAAGGATGCAACCACGAGGCTTCGTCGATCGGCTCGGCGCCGCCTGTCTAAAACAGGCGCTTATAGGCGTGCAAGGCCTGCAGGAGGCAGTGCAGGTCATCTCTGCCTTCGGGCTCGGCGGCCCCTGCGGGTGCGAAAGGCCTCAGCCACGACGCCGCGCTCTGGAAGGCAGCTTGCCAGGCGGGTCCCCACCTCACCACTGTGACCTTCTCACCGCCGAGGTTGAGACGCCACGCTAGGGCGGTGGCGGCCCCTGGAGGCAAGGGCTGCTCAACGGCCGCGGAGGCCGTGCGCCGCGCTGCGAAGGCTGCAGCCGCGGCGCTCCCAGCGTCGCCGCTGTGGGTGCCGCTGGGATGCAGCTCGTGCCCTGAATCTCGGCCAGGCGCGGGGCCGCTCGAAGACCCCCTTTCCTCGGCGGCACGCCCTCCGCCCTGCGGGGCCGCAACAGCATCGCTGGAGGAGCGCGTGCCTACCGAAGACGGAGGGGCCTGAGCAGCGGAGTCCGCGCGGGAGCTGCCTGCGTGGGCGTCGCCCGAGCTCGCACCATGGCGGGACGTGGCTGGCCGCTGCGCAGTAGCGGGGCTCGGGCGCCGCTTCGGATCGACTCGAGGGGAGCGCACCTCGCGACGCCGAGGCGACGTCGCCTGACGCGAAGGCGCGCGAGAGGAGCCGCGCGCGACGGCCCGACTAAGCCCCTGGCCCAGCGGTCGACGCGCGGGATCGCGACGCCGCACGCCCACCAGAGTGGTGAGGGGGCGGCGGCGGCGGCGGGGGCACGGGCCGCGGAGTCTCGGAGCCTACACGCGTGCCGCGGCCCCGAGAGCGACTGCGAACCGAGGCGCGAGCGGCGGGCGGAGAGGCCCCCCGAGCGGCGAGGGAAGGCCGCCTGCAGGCGGCGGAGGACCTCGGGGTTCAGGCCCGCCACGACGCGCTCGAGGTCCATCGAGGAGTCTGCGAGGGCACTCAGCACGACGTCCTCGAGCTCCGTCGGAGAGTCCTCGTCGCACGCGGGCTCCGCTCTCGAGCGGCTGCAAACGCTCGCGGGCGGGGACCCGTCAGGAGTGTGCGGGCCCTCCGATGCCTCCCCCGCAGGCGGCTCCGACGGCTCCTCGGGCGAGATCGGGCCGTTGACGGGAGGCGACGAGCAGCCCCCCGAGGGAGAGGTGCGGTCGGGCCCGTACGGGTTTGGAGACCGCGTACGGCTGCGGGCAGGGCTGCGGCTCCGCGGTGGGGAGCCCACTCCCGCGGCGGAGCTGGGGCGTGCCGCGCCTGCCCAGCGGCGCGCATTGGCAGTGCGACGCGCCCTGCTGCCAGGCGCCGTGGCGGCCCCCCCCTCAGGGGCGGGGAGCGCCGCCATCGAAGCCCGCCGCTGCCTGGCGGCGCGCCTGGTGCGCGCGGCGCCCGTGCGCGAGGCGGAGTGCGGCGCGTGACCACCGCGGTTGGGCTGTCCTCGACCGCTTCATCCCGCGGGCCCAGGCGGGCGCGGACCGCGCGCCGCTCACGACGGCTGAAGCTGGACGCAGGGTCGTCGGCGGGCCTTGCCAAGGCGCGCGGGTCCTCAGCCTCCACCTCGGCCAAGGAGCGGCCAGTGGACGACGCGGGTGCGTCCCCAGCACGAGCGGCACGTTCTGCGATGGCGAGGCCCGTCGAGACCTCAGCGTTGTGCAGGACGGCGCGCAAGATCTTGCGCCAATCCCGACCCAGCTGGACGGGAGCAGTGCGCGGCAAGCCCGCGGCCTCTCGACTGGCGGCCTCGCGCACGCGTCGGAAGTAGGCGCGATCGGCCATCCCTTCCGCGAGCTCGGCACGAGCGACGGCACGCTCTCCTTCGCCGCGCGCAGGAGCCTGCACCGTGCGCCTGGTGGCGTCGGCACGCGCGGTGCGGAGTGCGTCGAGCTCCACGCGGCCGCGCGACACGGCGGAGACGAGGGTGGCATCCGACTCAGCCGCCCGCGTCGCGAGGGCAGACGAAACCCCGCCCCTTGGGAGAGGCGCGCCCGAGGCGGGGAGGGCAGCCCGAGGGGCCAGCTCGGCGCTCGCAAGGGCGACCCGCGAGGAGACCGCCTCTTCGAGCGCCTGAAGGGCCATGGTCGACCCTGGAGCCAGCTTGCCCTTGCGGGCGCCCTTTCCTGCCGCCTTGGCCCGGGCGTAGGCGCGGGCGGCGGGGCCGTCGCCGCCCGTGCTAGGAACATCGGGCGGCGCGGCGGCCTGCGAGACGGCCTGGAGCAACACTGACTTGGCGTCACAGAGCTGCTTCCACTTCAGCGCGCGGGCTGCTCGCTCGTCGGCGCCCAGGTGCGCGGGAGTCCTGTCTGGAAGGTAGACTAGGGACTGGCGCCTGAAGGCGGCCTCAATTGTGCCGCGCGAGGCCCCGTCCACTACGCCAAGCAGTTGGCGAGAGGCGCTCACCCTGGCCGCTCGCTGGAAGGTGCGGGGGGTAGCTGCAGAGGCCCCCTTTGGCTCTTCCCGCGAGCCGACGCGCGACGAGCCCACCCCGATAGCAGGCGGAGGGGCCGCCGCGGCCTTGGAGCGGAGGGCCAGTGGCGGAGCACGCTTGGCGGCCTGGGGGGCCGATCCTGCGCTGGCGGCGCCAGGGTCGGGGCCGGGCGAGCCGCCCTCCGCGGAGGCAGACGCTTTTGGCGTGGCGTCTGCAGAGGACGCGAGAGGCCGTTCGCTGTCAGCGAAGAGCGCGTTGCGAGGCCCGCGACGCTCTCCGCGGGCGAGAGCAGCTTCAATGCTGCTCTCGGCGGCGCCCGAGGGGTCAGGTGCCTCCCCCTGGGCGCCGTCGCTGGCGGCGTCGGCGGTCATCCCCGCGCCCTCCGAGGGGGGGGGGGCGGCCGCCCAGCGGTTGCTGAGCAGCCCCTCGGGGCCTCGAGCCACAAGCTGCGCAACAAATCGGCCCCAGAGACAAGTAGGGAATGACGAGCGGGAGTCGGCGTACGCAATGCAATCAAAGCGAGTAAATTCTCCTCTCTCTGCTTCAACTAACCAGGCGGGAGGGTCACGGGACGGGGGCCTCACCGCACGGTTCCGCGTGGGGTCGTCGGCCCTGTGCACGTCCGTAGGCACGCACATGCCTCCCATATATAAACCTCCTCCTATCACATAGGGCAAAGTGGTCGAAAGAACGTGAGATAGACCAGGAGAGCTACTGCGCCCGTGAGCGGTCGCGCCCAAAGCACTTTTGAATCCAAGAGAACGGGGATACGAGAGTCAGGGAGGCGAATACAGCAGTACTTGCACAAGCTCTTATACACCGTTGTCTCAAGGATATTGATGTGACGGGGCATGCGAAACTCCCATTTGTACGCGAGCCGAAAGCGCAGCGCCTCTGATAGCTCGGCGACCCAACGCGGCGCGACGGGGGGCTCAATAGAAGGGAGCCCCAGGTCGCGATGCAGTTGGGTGAGCTCAGGGCCCAAGGGCACGCCGCGGCTGAGTACGGCGAGGAGGCTCCGATTGTGCAGGATCGTGTGCCACCCCCCGTGCTCCGATCTGCGCCACAGCTCGGCGGAGAGCTGCGGGCTGATAGGAGCGCGGACAACGCCCCCCCAGCCGAGAGACGCGTCCGCACCGAACACCTCGGGGCAAAGCTGCGCCCGAAGGTCGGTTATAGCCGTAAAGGCTAAAAAGGTGCAGGCCAAAAGCTCGTCGCGAACATAAGGAGGCAAGTCGTATTCAATGCCCTCCTCGGTCGCCAGGCGCGACAGGAAGTTGTAGACGTGCGTGAAAATGGCGAGCATCGGACGGCGAAAGAGGAACACCTGGACCCAGCAGCCCACAAGAGAGGCTAACAGGGAGCGTGTGGTGATGCCGAGGTAGATTTGGATCAGGGTCAGCCTGCACAAGGCCACCGTCCGCACAAGAGGAGCGCAGACGATGCCTATGCGCCCTTCCACCTCGGCGCCCACCACCACCTTGTGCGTTTCGCCGCGCGCGCTTGCCTGGATGCTGAATCAGGCCCACGCGCGGGTAGCCTGCATCGCAGGCGGCGAAGACCTCACGATCACGACGACAGGGGTCGTCGGGGCGAGGAGCGGAGCCATGCCACGAGAGCTTCTGGAAACCTGTATGGTCATCAATATTCAGCATCTCGACAAACGGTCCCCGCGGGAAGGGCGAGCGGTGGACAACCTGCTCGTGAGGCCGCAAGGCCCCGAAGCTGTGCAAGACGCCTTCATGTGCAGAGTTGGCAATCTCCACCGCCATGTTGTCGCCCATCGCTAGAGCATTGATGCAAGGCGCGACGTCCACACCTTCGAGCTCGGGGCGCCAGGCTCGAAAGG
>CAUYUJ010004446.1:1149526-1208043 GCA_963575745.1 Prorocentrum cordatum
GGGCTGCTCAACGGCCGCGGAGGCCGTGCGCCGCGCTGCGAAGGCTGCAGCCGCGGCGCTCCCAGCGTCGCCGCTGTGGGAGCCGCTGGGATGCAGCTCGTGCCCTGAATCTCGGCCAGGCGCGGGGCCGCTCGAAGACCCCCTTTCCTCGGCGGCACGCCCTCCGCCCTGCGGGGCCGCAACAGCATCGCTGGAGGAGCGCGTGCCTACCGAAGACGGAGGGGCCTGAGCAGCGGAGTCCGCGCGGGAGCTGCCTGCGTGGGCGTCGTCCGAGCTCGCATCATGGCGGGACGTGGCTGGCCGCTGCGCAGTAGCGGGGCTCGGGCGCCGCTTCGGAGCGACTCGAGGGGAGCGCACCTCGCGACGCCGAGGCGACGTCGCCTGACGCGAAGGCGCGCGCGAGGAGCCGCGCGCGACGGCCCGACTAAGCCCCTGGCCTGCGGTCGACGCGCGGGATCGCGACGCCGCACGCCCACCAGAGTGGTGAGGGGGCGGCGGCGGCGGGGGCACGGGCCGCGGAGTCTCGGAGCCTAGACGCGTGCCGCGGCCCCGAGAGCGACTGCGAGCCGAGGCCCGAGCGGCGGGCGGAGAGGCCCCCGAGCGGCGAGGGAAAGCCGCCTGCAGGCGGCGGAGGACCTCGGGGTTCAGGCCCGCTACGACGCGCTCGAGGTCCATTGAGGAGTCTGCGAGGGCACTCAGCACGACGTCCTCGAGCTCCGTCGGAGAGTCCTCGTCGCACGCGGGCTCCGCTCTCGAGCGGCTGCGAACGCTCGCGGGCGGGGACCCGTCAGGAGTGCGCGGGCCCTCCGATGCCTCCCCCGCAGGCGGCTCCGACGGCTCCTCGGGCGAGATCGGGCCGTCGACGGGAGGCGACGAGCAGCCCCCCGAGGGAGAGGTGTGGTCGGTCCCGTACGGGTTTGGAAACCGCGTACGGCTGCGGGCAGGGCTGCGGCTCCGCGGTGGGGAGCCCACTCCCGCGGCGGAGCTGGGGCGTGCCGCGCCTGCCCAGCGGCGCGCATTGGCAGTGCGACGCGCCCTGCGGCCAGGCGCCGTGGCGGCCCCCCCCTCAGGGGCGGGGAGCGCCGCCATCGAAGCCCGCCGCTGCCTGGCGGCGCGCCTGGCGCGCGCGGCGCCCGTGCGCGAGGCGGAGCGCGGCGCGTGACCACCGCGGTTGGGCTGGTCCTCGACCGCTTCATCCCGCGGGCCCAGGCGGGCGCGGACCGCGCGCCGCTCACGACGGCTGAAGCTAGACGCAGGGTCGTCGGCGGGCCTTGCCAAGGCGCGCGGGTCCTCAGCCTCCACCTCGGCCAAGGAGCGGCCAGTGGACGACGCGGGTGCGTCCCCAGCACGAGCGGCACGTTCTGCGATGGCGAGGCCCGTCGAGACCTCAGCGTTGTGCAGGACGGCGCGCAAGGTCTTGCGCCAATCCCGACCCAGCTGGACGGGAGCATTGCGCGGCAAGCCCGCGGCCTCTCGACTGGCGGCCTCGCGCACGCGTCGGAAGTAGGCGCGATCGGCCATCCCTTCCGCGAGCTCGGCACGAGCGACGGCACGCTCTCCTTCGCCGCGTGCAGGAGCCTGCACCGTGCGCCTGGTGGCGTCGGCACGCGCGGTGCGGAGTGCGTCGAGCTCCACGCGGCCGCGCGACCCGGCGGAGACGAGGGTGGCATCCGACTCAGCCGCCCGCGTCGCGAGGGCAGACGAAACCCCGCCCCTCGGGAGAGGCGCGCCCGAGGCGGGGAGGGCAGCCCGAGGGGCCAGCTCGGCGCTCGCAAGGGCGACCCGCGAGAAGACCGCCTCTTCGAGTGCCTGAAGGGCCATGGTCGGCCCTGGAGCCAGCTTGCCCTTGCGGGCGCCCTTTCCTGCCGCCTTGGCCCGGGCGTAGGCGCGGGCGGCGGGGCCGTCGCCGCCCGCGCTAGGAACATCGGGCGGCGCGGCGGCCTGCGAGACGGCCTGGAGCAACACTGACTTGGCGTCACAGAGCTGCTTCCACTTCAGCGCGCGGGCTGCTCGCTCGTCGGCGCCCAGGTGCGCGGGAGTCCTGTCTGGATGGTAGACTAGGGACTGGCGCCTGAAGGCGGCCTCAATTGTGCCGCGCGAGGCCCCGTCCACTACGCCAAGCAGTTGGCGAAAGGCGCTCACCCTGGCCGCTCGCTTGAAGGTGCGGGGGGTAGCTGCAGAGGCCCCCTTTGGCGCTTCCCGCGAGCCGACGCGCGACGAGCCCACCCCGATAGCAGGCGGAGGGGCCGCCGCGGCCTTGGAGCGGAGGGCCAGTGGCGGAGCACGCTTGGCGGCCTGGGGAGCCGATCCTGCGCGGGCGGCGCCAGGGTCGGGGCCGGGCGAGCCGCCCTCCGCGGAGGCAGACGCTTTTGGCGTGGCGTCTGCCGAGGGCGCGAGAGGCCGTTCGCTATCAGCGAAGAGCGCGTTGCGAGGCCCGCGACGCTCTCCGCTGGCGAGAGCAGCTTCACTGCTGCTCTCGGCGGCGCCCGAGGGGTCAGGTGCCTTCCCCTGGGCGCCGTCGCTGGCGGCGTCGGCGGCCATCCCCGCGCCCTCCGAGGGGGGGGGGGCGGCCGCCCAGCGGTGGCTGAGCAGCCCCTCGGGGCCTCGAGCCATAAGCTGCGCAGCAAATCGGCCCCAGAGACAAGTAGGGAATGACGAGCGGGAGTCGGCGTACGCAATGCAATCAAAGCGAGTAAATTCTCCTCTCTCTGCTTCAACTAACCAGGCGGGGGGGTCACGGGACGGGGGCCTCACCGCACGGTTCCGCGTGGGGTCGTCGGCCCTGTGCACGTCCGTAGGCACGTACATGCCTCCCATATATAAACCTCCTCCTATCACATAGGGCAAAGTGGTCGAAAGAACGTGAGATAGACCAGGAGAGCTACTGCGCCCGTGAGCGGTCGCGCCCAAAGCCACTTTTGAATCCAAGAGAACGGGGATACGAGAGTCAGGGATGCGAATACAGCAGTACTTGCACAAGCTCTTATACACCGTTGTCTCAAGGATATTGATGTGACGGGGCATGCGAAACTCCCATTTGTACGCGAGCCGAAAGCGCAGCGCCTCTGATAGCTCGGTGACCCAACGCGGCGCGACGGGGGGCTCAATAGACGGGAGCCCCAGGTCGCGATGCAGTTGGGTGAGCTCAGGGCCCAAGGGCACGCCGCGGCTGAGTACGGCGAGGAGGCTCCGATTGCGCAGGATCGTGTGCCACCCCCCGTGCTCCGATCTGCGCCACAGCTCGGCGGAGAGCTGCGGGCTGATAGGAGCGCGGACAACGCCCCCCAGCCGAGAGACGCGTCCGTACCGAACACCTCGGGGCAAGGCTGCGCCCGAAGGTCGGTTATAGCCGTAAAGGCTAAAAAGGTGCAGGCCAAAAGCTCGTCGCGAACATAAGGAGGCAAGTCGTATTCACTGCCCTCCTCGGTCGCCAGGCGCGACAGGAAGTTGTAGACGTGCGTGAAGATGGCGAGCATCGGACGGCGATAGAGGAACACCTGGACCCAGCAGCCCACAAGAGAGGCTAACAGGGAGCGTGTGGTGATGCCGAGGTAGATTTGGACCAGGGTCAGCCTGCACAAGGCCACCGTCCGCACTAAGGGAGCGCAGACGATGCCTATGCGCCCTTCCACCTCGGCGCCCACCACCACCTTGTGCGTTTCGCCGCGCGCGCGCTTGCCTGGATGCTGAATCAGGCCACGCGCGGGTAGCCTGCATCGCAGGCGGCGAAGACCTCACGATCACGACGACAGGGGTCGTCGGGGCGAGGAGCGGAGCCATGCCACGAGAGCTTCTGAAAACCTGTATGGTCATCAATATTCAGCATCTCGACAACCGGGCCCCGCGGGAAGGGCGAGCGGTGGACAACCTGCTCGTGAGGCCGCAAGGCCCCGAAGCTGTGCAAGACGCCTTCATGTGCAGAGTTGGCAATCTCCACCGCCATGTTGTCGCCCATCGCTAGAGCCTTGAGGCAAGGCGCGACGTCCACACCTTCGAGCTCGGGGCGCCAGGCTCGAAAGGCCTTGAAGCGGGATGATGGCAGACGAACGCGAAGGGCGTTACGCCTGGCGCGCGCGGGAGGACCGCGGAAAGTGTAGTAAAACTCCCGTAGGTCGTCGCAAGAAACTGCCAGCCACTCCCCAGGCGCCAGACCCAAACGGCACAGCAGGAAACCCTGGCCAAGGCGCTGGGTGCTGGATGAGATTGAGGCACAGCGGCTGTTCACGACCGTTGGGTTCAGGATCAGCCTGTCATAGTCGCTGTCCTTCGGTACCCTGAAAGCTCCGCAGGCTTCATCCCAGGCGAGGTCCGAAGCAGGAGTCAGGTACAGGGCGCCGCAGGCATCCCACTTCTGGAGCAGGGCCCACAGCTCGGCGCGGTCCATATGGACACGCGCCCCCTTTTGGCCAGCAGGCCACTCTGACGCCGGGAGCCGCATCTCCTCTGGATTGATGAACGCTTCGCGGACTCGAGCGTCAGAGAGAAATGGAATGTGATCAAACACTGGCGAATAATCCCACTTAATGCGAGACGCCCTGACTTTTAAATCGAAGGGCTCGACCTGGGTGGAGTCCCAAGCCGCCGCAGACGCCAGCGAACCAGGCACGGAAGGAGCGCTGGTCGGGCAGTGCCGCATGGGGCGGGCACGGAAGAAGAGGAGGTGAAGGAGGCCTCCAAAGCTGCAACATGGGTGGCCAGGCCATGGAGCGAGACCTCAGTTAGACAGTATGATATAAAGAGAAAGAATGTAAGGAATAAAAAAGAAGAAAAAGAGAAAAAAAAAGAAAGAGAACAAAAAAAACGAAACAAAAAAAAAAAAAAAAAAAAAAGAAAAAAAAAAAGAAAAAAGAAGAAAAGAAAAAAAAAAAAAGAAAAGAAAAAAAAAAACAAGAAAAAAAAGAAAAAAAAAAGGAAAAGAGAGCAAAAAAGAAAAAAAAAAAAAAAAAAAAGAAAAAAAAAAAAAAAAAAAAAGAAAAGAAAGAAGAAAAAAAGAAAAAAAAAAAGAAAAAAAGAAAAAGAAAAAAATGAAAAAAATAAAAAAAACGAGAAGAAAAAAGAAATAAGTAAGACAAAAAAAAGAAAGAAAAAAAAAAAAAAAAAAATAAAAAAGAAATAAAAAAAAAAAAGGAAACAAAAAAAAAAAAAATAAAAAAAAAATAAAAAAAAAAAGAAAAGAAAAAAAAAAAATAAAAAAAAAAAAGAAAAGTCGAACTTGGCGAAGGCTCGACCTAGTCGCTCTTGCCACCACGGGCGAGGCGAACTGCGATCCGACACAACCGTTCGATACGGGTGCGGACGCCCTCCTGGCAGGGCGAGACCGTGGCACGGACGCGAGCCTCGGCGGGAGCGAGGCTAGGATGACCCAAAGTGAGCCAGTTCAACGCAATAACAGAAGACTGCGCGAGCGTCCGCGCCGCGCGCCGCAATCTCCAGCGCTCCCTGCGCCTCGCCGACAAGCCGTCAGGCGGGGGACCAAGAGGTGGAGCAGGCGGGCACGGCCAAGGATCGCGGGGAGGCGGCCCCAAAAGGTACGGGTCGTCCCGGTCCATTGCACGCATAGATGAGCGGGAGAAAGATCCAAGAGAACATCGTGCACCCATCCCAACCTGGGACAGCGCTGCCGCCCAGTGGGTGATATCAATGTTCGCACCTGGAAACAGGCGCAGCAAGGCAGACAAGTCAGCGACAAATGGCGCGACGTTGGCAAGAGCAGCAGGGGTGCTTGAAGGAGAACAAGCACCAGCAAGAACACCAACCTCAGGGGCTGCAGGCCCCATGGGGGGCGCTCGACTGAGGCAGGTGACGGCCAAAATGGCCGAATGGATCCGAGGGGCGGTTCGGAGCAGAGCGAGGGGCGTGGTGGCGGAACGTACTCCTCCCTGCGGGGCCGCAACAGCATCGCTGGAGGAGCGCATTCCTACCCTCACGCCCTCGCTGCGCCAAAACACGCCTAGCAGCCGTAGCAGCGTCGGTGCAGACTGTCTGCGGCGGCGTACCCCGGCCACGCGAAGGCCCCCCCTCCAAGAAGGCGGGCGCCAAGGGCATCTTCAGTCCTTCTTGGGCACCGCCTTCGGGGCCTTGGGAGCACCCTGAGACTTGAAGGGGGGCTTTGAGACCTTGGGCTGCTTGGGCTGATGAAGTGGATGCTTGGGGAGCGCGACGGCGCGCTCGGCGTCGAGGCGCGCCCGAAATGCTTGCAGCTCCTTCATGTATTCGCCCTGCGCCGACAGCCAGCGAGGATCCACTAGGGGTGAAAACGGGGTCTGGGCCTCGCGCTCCGTGTGACGACTGGTCACGCGACGCGGGGGAGGCTCCAGCCCCGTGAGGAACCAAGCGGCCTCGAGGTAGCCGCGGTCCCCCGCCAACTGGTCGATGAACATGCACTGGCAAGTCAGCAAGGTCTGGACCCTCTCGGGGTTGCCCTCCTCGCAGGCCCGCCACAGCTCGGCGCTGAGGAAGGCAAAATGCGTCAACAACTCGTGCGTCGACGGCTGAGCCCCGAGGGGTCTGTGCTCGCGAAAGTACTGATGCATGGCCATGGGGGTCACGGCGCTGACTTCCACGCCCAGAACGCGGGCCAAATTCTCCTTCATCAGTCCTCGCACGTCGGGGCCGTGCTGCATCAGCGCTTGCTGCCACTCGCGCCTCCGAGCGATTCCCCCCATCTGAGCCGATGCGTGCGCGGGGTCGCCCGAGGTCGCGGGCGGAGTTTGAGCTTGGTCGCTCAGGGTCCCCAGAATCGGGTGGAAGGCTGGGCGATGGCCCCGCCCCTGCTGCAAGGAAAGGGACTGGTGCAGGCACTGAAGCATGAGGCTGAAGTCCGTCGGATTGGCCGCAAGGGGCGGCTCTAACCCGTCGGCGCCGCCCGCCTAGGCAAAGCCGTCGACCGCAGCGGGATAGGCTAGCCCAGGCGGCGGCGGGGGGCCCATCGGTCCGAAAGCGGACGAAGGGGCCCGAGGGGCAGCAGAAGAGCGCGCCTTCTCCCACGCCGAGACCAGCGCGGAGGTGGGTCCCTTGGGGCGCGCGGAGACCCGAGGAGGGGCCACGGGTGCGTGGGACAAGACGGCCTCGATCCCCGCAGGATCCAGCCCGAGGCGCGCCGCCTCGTCGCTGAAAAGCTGAGGCACCTCGGGCCGAGCGCTCTGGGCAGCCGGAGCGGGGCCCAGCGGTTCGGGTCCGCCGACCATCGTGGAGGCCGCGTGGGCTGCTAGCAAGGCGCGCATTTCGGCAGCTACCTCGGCGCGGGTCATGGGAGCCCCGTCGTCCAGAGACGCCGCAGGAGCACCAGGAGCAATCGGAGCAGGACCCGCGACCCGCGGCGGCGCGGCGGCGCCAGCGCGCTTGGCGGGCGGGCCGCGCGGCGCTCCAGCGACCGCGGGGGCGCGCGCACTTGGGGCCGCGCGGTCGGCTTCCCCGTCGGCCGCGAACCCCTCGGGCTCCTCCATCTCGTCGGCAGAGTGGTAGGGGGTAGCCCGATCGGCCCCTGGAGAGGCTCTTCCCCTGCGGTAGGCGGGGCGCCGTGCAAACGAGCGTAGCCCTCGCGAAGCACCCGAACCCCCGAAGGATGCGGCCAATAGACGCGGCTGCGCACCTCGGCGAAGGGAACGATGCCTGCGTCGTCGCCGACCTCTAGAGGGTACAGCGACTCGAGCTCGAGCTCGGAAACCTCGATATCTATAACGAGGACGGATGCGGTAGTGGCGAGCGGCCGTGAAGCGGCCCCCTGGAGCTGGACGTCCACAAGCTGGAAGGGGCCTATCATCCCAGCAAAGCCATCCGCCTCGGCAGCCTCGAGCTCCGCTGTAGAGCGAAAGGCGCCAGGCAGGGCCAGCAGGATGCCCCCTTCTCGAGAGGCGAGGGGGATAGCCGCCCAGCTGGTGTCGCCGTCGTCTAGGCGCCATCGTGCGAAGTCGCGCGCCGTGGGCGCAGCGAAAGGGTAGAGCTCGGGCCAAAGGGGCCCTCCGCCAACTGGTGGCAGCTCCGCCATCAGTGGGCGCCGCCGTGGACGCCGCCGCCCGCACGCTGGGCGTCTGCCCGCTCGAGCGCTTGAGGTCGAGGCGGAACCCCGTAGGCCAGCGCTCGCGCCGCACGGCGGTCCTGCTCAGGCGAAGCAGAAACCGCGCCGCGCGGCCAGGCGAAGGGCCTGAGCCTCCGCCACACGTACGGGCCCAGCAGCCCGAGGCAGCAGCCCGCGCAGGCGCTGCAGGCGGCCGTCACCCAGAGGAGGGCGGCGACCGTGCTGAGCAGCCAGGGAGAGACCCCGCCGCTCAGGTCCACCGCCAGCCCGAGGCAGACGGTGGGGCAGGTGGAACCCGCCGAAGGGAGAGGGCAGGGGGCCCCCTCACCCTCGGACGAGTCCGCCTGCTGGATGGACCAGGCAGGCGATGGAGGCCCCTGGTCCTGAAGCACAGAGAGGGGGGCAGCCACGAGCCGCTCGTAGAGCGCGGCCCGCAGCCCCCTGAACAAAATCTCCCCAGCGCCCTGGAGTGCCGCTTGTGCGACCGCCTGCATAAGGCGCCCGCACGCGCGGCCGACGGGGGGCACTTGGGCAGAGAAGCTGCGGAGACAGCAGGAGCTTGCTCACAGAGAATAGAAGAGGCATGAGGACGACGAGGAGGGAGAGGAGGGGGAATGAAGGATGAAGGAAGAATGTGGGGAGGCGGGCATACAAGTCATGCCATGGAGAATAGATTAGGCGTGGCATGCCGAATGCATATAGTAATGCCAACGCGCATGCCTGAGGAAACCCTATACCCTTCAACGAAAAGGGAACTGAAGGGACTTCCAAGGGGTTCCCTCTAGAATGGCAAGTCCAGACATTCAGAAGTGGTTGCGTTGACTTCCACAGGTCGGGCAGTTCATGGCGGAGTCGGGCTAGGCCATGCGTGCCTCGCCCTCCGTAGAGAAACGCCAGCACGGCCAAATGTCAGGATCAACTGAGTGGAGGGACGAGGTGGACTGAGAGGTGGGGCGCGAGGATGCCGCCACGACGAAGCGCCTCATCCTCAGCGAGCAAAGGCAGATGTACGTGTGTTGTCATCGCTCGGACATCCATTATCCGTGCATGTGTTGGTGTCGTGCCTGTCTTTTTTGGGGGGCAAAATGATGATCCAGGATGCCCCTCGATGGTCGTCACCGACAAAAGATGCACACGTCCGAGCGATGCCAAAGTGTACGCCCTCCGCGGTCCCGCGTGCACGAATGGCAACGTTCCAGCGCCTGACCGCGGAAGCTGACCGCGTACGTGTACTCCTCCTCCTCCTCCTCCTCCTCCTCCTCCTCCTCCTCCTCCTCCTCCTCCTACTCCCCCTCCTTCTCCTCCTCCTCCGCCTCCTCCTCCTCCTCCTCAACCTCCTCCTCCTCCTCCTCTTCCTCCTCCTCCTACTCCTCCTTCTCCTCCTCCTCCTCGTCCTCCTCCTGTTGCTGGCGTCCGACACCCCTCGCCCACCCGGCAGGAGCCGAGGAAGCCTTCGACTGCATCGTGTGGAAGCGCGCCGCGCCGAGGCCCAGGGCGTTGTCGAGGCTCCTGCCCGGGTCGACGCGGCAAGACGCATGCCTTAGGTCGGGCCTGTCCCCCTGCAGGCGAATTTGAAAGGGGGAGAACATGATCACACAAATATGCCACAATTTTCAAAATTTCGTCCCCAGACTGTTCTGGTTGGCTATTTTTGAATTTTCCTCCTGTAGAAGGACAGGCCCGACTTAACGCAAGCCTCAGGAACCTTCTCCATTCGTCGTTCTCCCCGTGTGGAATGCTCAAGAATCCTGGTTGGCAACGTCCTGGTTTGAAGGACCCCGGAAGCCGATCGCGGAACCAATGCCCGATGCCCGTGCCCAGGACGCAATGCAGCATCCGATGCCCGAGCGCGCCGCGCAAAGACGCGGAGAAATAACATGGTTCCTCATCTTCTCTTCCCGCTCTCGTCCATCCTGGCACGATCCTTCCATCTTAGTCCTCCTCCTCCCCCGTCTGGTCCGTGATGCGTTACCCTCCCCTGACCGAGGGCTGAACAAAAAGGATACCCCGCCGTGATTGCAGAAAGAGAGAGAGAGAGAGAAACAGCATATACGATATACACATCTATATAGTATCATGCAAAATAAGGAGAGAGAGAGAGAGACATAGAGAGAGAGAGAGAATCAGCATAGACAGCGCGACAAAGAAAGACAGAGAGAGAGAGAACGATAACAAAAAAAGGGAGGGAGGGGGAGAGCGAGAGAGAGAGAGGCAACACGAGACACAGACACACACACACACATGAGCATATGTATATATATATATAGATAGATAGAAAACCACAAAAAAAACAGACAGACCGACAGACAGAGAGCGGTGAACGAAATATATAGATAGAGAAAGAGAGGGTGAGAGAGTGAGAGAGAACAAAGGAGAGAGAGAGAGAGAGAGACAGAGAGAGAGAGAGAGAGAAATAACGAGAGAGAGAGAGAGAAAGACAACAACACGCAGCAGATAAATATACCACGACCGACGGGAGAGATCGAGAGAGGCAAACAGAGGCGTAGGGAGGGAGATGGAGGGACAACTACATATGGGTGGTTGCCGTTCTGACGGTATGCTGGTTTTGCCTGTTTCTGCCATAACCTGTTACGACTCAAGCTCTTTAGTCACACACACACACCGTCGATGCTCCAATCTCTGGCACGTGCGGGGACCGAGATCGCCAGGTGAGTCTCCAGCGCTCTCCTCGTGCGGCGCCAGTCGCGCCCGTCGTGCGAGCCGGGGCTGACCTGCGGGGTCTGCTCGACGCTGGAGTGCCCCAGCTGCCAGGAGTGCCGGTGCGCTCCCCACCTCCAATGCCCGAGCCTGGAGCTCTCCCCCGCAAGCTCCGTCCACCAGGAGGGGGTCTCGCTCGTCTTCTTGCTGGGCTGCCTCGTGGTTGCCGTCGGAGCTGCCTACCTCGCTGGACGGCGCAAGGCTGGCCTTGGCGAGGCGCCGTCCCGACCGAAAGCGCCCATGGAAGCATGACGCCAGGCTACAGTTCATACTCACCAGGGCCGCATAGAGGCAGCTCGTACTCACGCACATCCTCGCAAGAACCAAATTCCAAATCTGTGGCATAATCGACGTTGCCGGCTATCGTCGTCCTCCTGTCGATGAGAGTTCCGAGACACCCTTCGCATGTGGAGGAACCGCTGAAAGCTCTACCCCTCGGACTTTTCCTTCCTCACAGGACAGAGGGCTGACCGCCAGAGGGACCCGTTCCCCCTGCCTCTGTTGACACGCCGGCCTGCCGCAAAAGACGGCGGCCGCGCTTGTCCAGAGGGGGCATCGCTATGCACACGTTTTGGAGTCCCGAAACGGTGAGGTGACAGACCGTGCGGTGACCTCGAAATCCACAAAGACCTCACCGGACGGTCCGTCACCACACGGTTTTGGGACCCTGGAGGCTCCTATCGCCGGAGACACCCTCGGAGAACGACCCAAGTCCGAAAACCGTGCGTTGACCCCGAATCTCCATCGACTCACCACACGGTGTGGTCACCACTCCGTTTAGGGGCTCCCGAGTGCTGGACTGGGCTGGCTCTGCCATCGGATGCCGGAGCCAACTGCACGGGTTCCCGCGCAATCCTCCTGTTCCGGTGCCCATGGCCTCTGTCCTCCTCCTCCTGACTACCTACCTGACCAACCAAACCCGACCCGAAAACCAGACTTTTGGGTTGGGGGGGTACGGGTTTCATGTGTTTTTTCAATGTTCCCCGAATCCCCCCCACTGGAAATGGAGGGCAAATTGGGGCCTTCGGGTTGGGTTGGGGTGGTTTGGTGGGTGGTGACCTCCTCCTGACTAGCTTATCTCAGCGCTCCCCGCATCAGCATACCCTTGACTGTTTCAAGCAGGTGGGCACCCAGCCCGCCAGATTCAAGTAGTAAGGGAGTCCCCCGCGAGCTTCTTGCTGAATCGGCGATCTACCCAAGTTTGGGAACTTCCGAGGTCGAGAGGGGCCGATGAAGCATAGGCGGAGGTATCTACGTATTTTTGTGTACGAAGCACGATCTAGGAGACCTGAACACATACGAAACTATGTATATATACATATATATATATATGTATATATATGTACATCAGGTGCAGCGGGAAACAACTTGTAGGACGGGCACATATATATATATATATATATATATATATATACGTTTATGTATATGTGTGTATTGGTGTACAGGGAGCGGAGAAAGAGAACGAGGGCAAGGGAAAACGAGAGAGAGAGAGTGAGAGAGAGGGAGGGGAAACAACTAATATAGTATAGTAGACACGCTACGATCTGACCTGCGCGCACGCGCGCCCAGTAGAGAAAGAGAGAGAGAGAGAGCGAGATCGCACACTGACACGCACCCGCATACACAAGCACACACTTACAACCACAGACACTTTCGGCGCCGCGGCCACGCGCGCGGCGGCGCAGAGTAGGCCATGCCAAGCGGAAACGCACACACAAAGACGTTTCCTTGACTGTGGAGGCCAAGGGGCGCCACCGGTCTGGACTCTGGGGGGCGATCCCGTGAGTATTCTGTCGTGGTTTCGGGCGGGGCGTGCGCAAAACGGCGCCTCGTAGCCACAGGGGCCGCGGCCCAGGGGCCAGGCCTGCGAGGCCGTGGATGTGGATACGCTCCCCGCCCACTTCGGGCGCCACCCAGGGGCGAAAGATGCCCGGAATGCCCAGGACAGGAACCAGCTGGACGTGCTGCCAGCATCCGCACGACAGCTCTCCGAAACTGTGGCCCAACACCGCCACGCAGCCCAAGCAGCGCGCATGGATAGGTCGTGGTCTCGCAGAAGCTGCTTGAGTTCGCGAGTTGTACCATGATCGGACTGCGCTATTGGTTGCAACGTAGGTTGGCAATGGTTACGCCAGAGGCTGCAGCAGAAAGAGATGCGCCATAGGTTGCGCCCCTGGCGGCGCCATGGACTGCGACACAGGTCTCCGGCATGTCTGTGGTCATGGCCGCCTGAATGCCGAATGAGCTCTGGCAGACCATCGGGTCCTGGCCATCTGGACCCTGGCCTTCCCTGGCTTCCCTGGTCGCCCGTCTGGACCTGGCAACGAAGTCTTGGCCATCTGGGGTCTATGGTCACTGCTCTAGACCTGGGGAAGAGACATTCCTGAGCGAAACTGGCCGTTGCGAAAACAATGCGACGCCGCGGTCTCTGGGTTGCCACTGGCAGATCTCGTAAACGCTTTGCTCCGAATCAAAACTGGACTCACACGCGCTCCCCGTTGGGCTGCAATCCAACCGAGCCCCTTCTCACGCGCGACCCGTGCGGCCCTCGACGTCTCGTGGCGCTGAAGCTGGGAGAGCCGAGAAGAGGCTCGTCACAGGGCACATCCTCGACCTCTGGAGGCCTCGCAGGGCTCCGGCTGGTCTGCACGAATGAGGTCTCGATTCTTTCTACCCGATTGTGCACTCTGGGTGGGGTAGTACTCGAGGGGTGGACGGCGACTGACCTTCTGACGGAGCTCGCCCCCCCCCCCTTCTCCACCTCCTCCTCCTCCTCCTCCTCCTCCTCCTCCTCCTCCTCCTCCTCATCATCACCCTCCTCGTTCTCCTCTTCCAATCCCCCCTCCACCCGTTCCGACAGCACGTGCCCAACCCCCCCAGCAGATCCAAGGGGGGTGCGATTATTGTCCGCCCCGCGCTCATGGAATCCTGAAAAGCATCGCGTGGCTCGAGAAGGACCCGAAGAGCCAGCACGAGCCTGGGCGAGAACACCAACGACAAACTTAGAGTTCTTGAGCCGTTTCTTGGCGGCGCGCACAAGGGGGTGGAGGGAGGGGGGAGGCCTTCTTAGAAGGAGGCTGCTTCCCAGAAGGCGTCGGCCTTACGTCGCGCCGTCTAAGAAGTAGGGGTGCTTCTAAGAAACCCTCCCCCTTCCCCCCCCACCCCTCTGCGCGTGGCTGAGTTTACGGCATATGGAAATACGTTTCGGGAAGATCTCTGAGATACGACAAGAGGCTTTCCTGATCACAACCCGTGTTGATTCTACATCGGGTCTGGAACCACGTGTACAACACAGCGTGGGGCCTAGTACTCACATGAAGTACACAATATGTTACATTGCCTCTTGATTCGTCGGTCCAGTCATCCTCAGGGTGCTCATTCGGACACAACCTGGTAATATATGTGCTAGCTAAAGTGATGGTACAGGCAGAACGACATGCCCTTGACAGATCACAAAACGTCAGCCACAACATGAACTGGAAGGGGACTGAGAAACCTGCCATGAGTCAACGGGGTTCTGAGGGGAGCGGGTCATGATCGCCAGGGCATCCTGTGCAAATTTTCGTGCCATTCCGAAACCGAGGGAATTCCAGGGCCAGGGGAGATACCCAGGAGGCTGTACTCCAGCGAAAAGCCTCAAGACACCTCGTCATGATGGCCGCAACCCGATCCGAGGACCGAGAGCCAGGAGTCGAACCGAACCGGCACGCTGGACAAGACTGGGCGAAACCCATGAAGGGCCGCAAACAAATCTTCCCGAATCGGCGAGGCGAAACAGACGCGGAAACCTGACCAGCGAGACGAAACGGGTTTCTCGCTGCGGGGAGAAGGCTTCTCCTCATAGCGGGAAACAGGCGGAGAGGCAGCAGGGGACAGTGATAAGAGTCTGCATGATGCAACGTCCACGGTGGCACCAACTCGCAAGCGGCGCGTCCTCCGCGTGGCAGGATCGAGCTCGAAGGGCCCGATCTCGCCTCCCGCTGGCGTCCAGCGAGACACAAGGACTGCTGGCCCCTTCTCCCCATCCTCCCCTCCTCTCCCCTCGTTCCTATCCCCCTCCCTTCCACCCCAGCACCAACCCATCAAACCCTCCACCCCAGACATCCGGCTGATCCGATGCTTTCGAGGCGTGGGCCCCGAGGCCAGAACCACTTCCCTATAGGGAAAACTTTTCGTTCTGGGTTGTTTTCCTGGACAATCCAGAGGCTTGTGGATGCCGTGACTGTGGACGCCCTAACAGTCCTATCATCGAAGTAAAACTGTACTAAAGATGCTTGAACCATGCTCTAAAAATGATTACACCATGCCTGTACAGGTTGAACACATGCTTTGACACATGCTTTGGACAACTGGAGATTCTAGGGCGACGCAATCTATACATATCCACTGCTCCCTGGCCAGGCCCATCCTGAACACAGCAGCTGTGTATACGCCACGCCCTCCTGGTTTGGCCAGGAGGGCGTATACACAGCTCCTGGGTTCAGGATGGGCCTGGCCAGGGAGCAGTGGATATGTATAGATTTCGTCCCCCGAGATTCTTTGTCATCCTTCCTCCTCTTCGCTGATCGTCGTCCACATCCAGGAGGCCCCCTCGAGGGCCCCCCCGAGGCCCGACCTCGGCCCCAGACCCGCCGCTCCACGCTTCCCCCCGCCGCTCGCAGGACGCTCCCACATTTGCGTGGACGAACGTTCCCTGCACGCACGGCGAGAGGGCCCTGCACGGCTTCCCCCAGGGCCGTGGGCGACCCCAGGAGGAGGAGGAGGAGGAGGAGGAGGAGGAGGAGGAGGAGGAGGAGGAGGAGGAGGAGGAGTAGGAGCAGGAGTAGGAGTAGGAGGAGCAGGAGGAGGAGGACGGGTCGCCTAAGCCCTTCGGAGCAGCCCTCCAGAGGGCCCCCAGAGGCCGCGCACGGACGCCCCCCAACAAAACAACCCGCCGCTCCAATGGTCCTCCCCTCCTGCGTGCACGTGGACGCCGCCGAGGAGAGCGAGAGAGCGAGCGAGAGAGATAATCGGCGGTGGACAAACCTCCCTTTAGTAAACCTCCCTTTAAGGAAAACGGCCCAGACCCGAAACCGACGGTCCTGGACCTGCAAAAAATGACGGCCGCGACGCCCTCTCGCTAACCGAAAACGGCCAATTCGCTAATCGACGTGTCAGGGTAGGAGGTCTATCAACCTCCGAGATACAAGGGGCCCAGGGACACACACATACACACATTAATATACATAAATAGCAGGACCCCCCATATGTTCCCATATGTTTTGGATTCTCGTCTTCCCCCCCCCCCACTTCCCATATTTTCCCGTATTTTTGGGGGGATCGACGATTAATTGTGTCTGTATGTTTTTCCCCTCCTGAAGAGAGGCTCGCCGTGCGTGCCCGCTACGCTCCAGGGCCGGGCCTGAACGTTATTACTCGTCATGGCTTCGTTATGCTGTCCGTTTTGCTCTGCCCACTTTCCGGTAAGTACCTACCTGCCGAAACGAAGAACAGAACACGGCCGAGGTCCAGCAACACAGCGTTCAGGTCCAACCCTTGGCCCGCTCTCCACCCGAACCCTCCCGCACAAGAGCAGCACACACACACACACACACACACACACACACACACACACACGCTTTTGCACTATCGGAGGTCCGCGCGGCTTGCCTTCGGTCGGCACTGGGGGGGCGGGCGCGGGGTGGGTCCCGGGTGGGTCGCGGGCGGGACGCGGGCGGGTCGCGCGATGGGTCGCGGGGCGAGTCGCTGGCGGGTCACAGGCGAGGACGACGACAACAGCAACAACAATCATTGTAAGACTGTTTGCTATTATCTGCCCGCGTGCCACTCAACACGTATATCCCAAACCCTCGGTACCCGCCCTCTTCGTCTTCGATCGTACCCCTATGAGGGGTATGCCTGTCGTACTTGCAACGTGTATTTCGTGCAGCCCCTCAGGCAGGGGAAGAAAGGACGGATGAAAGGAAGGGACACAGGGTAGGCGGGTTTCTGAAACGCGCGTCCTGCATGAATCGTGAAGAAGTCTCGAGCGAAAACGTGATCCCCAAAAAAACGTAAGAACACCCAGGGCGAGAGCGTGATTCCTGAGTGTCGAAGGCGCGGCGTCTGAATCAACTGTGAGGACGTTCCACGCGAGAACGCGATTCCAGTATAAATTGTGAGAACTTCCCGCGCGAGAGCGCGATTCGGAAACAAAGTGTGAAGAAATATCACTCGGGGGTCGTCGCCGTTGTTGTTGTTGTAAACCGAGACCAGGGGCAGACTTTTGTGACCCTTCACTTTCCCTATGTGAACAACGGGGCGTGGCCTCGGGGGAAGCGTTTTAAGTGAAAAAAGATGTTGGATACCAGGGAGGGGGGATCAACAATAATTGTTAGTTTAAAATGAAATTTCAATAACAACAACCACCACCACAACAAGAAGTAGTTTAAGACTGTTCGCTCCAATCTGCTCGCGGGCCGTATATCCCACACCCTCGCTACCCTCCCCCTTAGGTCTTCGATCGTACCTCATTGGGGGGTACATCTTCCTTACCTGCCACGTGCACTCAGCACAGCCCCAAAACAGTGGAAGAGAGGACGGATGGAAAAGGGAGGGAGAAGGATGCAGCACGAGAGGAAAAACACGTGGCAGCACCAAACAGGCAGATCGGGCGGGTAGACACGCACGGGCGGGTCGGGAGGGCGGGCCCAGGCGCCCAGGTCGAGCAGGTGGGTCGCTGAAGCGTGCGTCCTGCATGAATCGCGAGGAGGTCTCGAACGACAGCTCGATCTCCCAAATAAATCGTGAGAGATCCACAGCGAAACCGTGATCCGCTGAGTGTCGAGGGCGCGGCATTCGAATAAATTGCGAGGGCGTCCCACTCGGAAACGCGATTCCTGTATACATTGTGCGGCGTCCCGCGCGAGCGCGCGATTTGAGAATTCACTGTGGGGACGCATCAGGCGGGACCGCTGTTGCTGTTAACCGGGGGCCAACAACGCAGTTTGGTGGCCCCTCACTTTCCCTTCTATAAAACAAGGGTGCGAGCCCGGGGAGAAGCACCTTGGTAGAAAATGCACAATCGTTCCTGGAGGGAGGGTCAGCACAACACCAACAACAACGACAACGATACCACCAACAACAACAGCACCACCAACACCATGAACACCAACTGTAACAACACCAACACCAACACCAACACTAATTTGAATACTGTTCGCTCTTATCTGCGCGAGTGACATTCAGCGTATATTTCCTGAACCCTCGATGCCCGCCCTCTTCGTCTTCGGTCATACCCCTTTTGGGGGGCTATATCTTTCTTCCCTGCAGGCCGGGCCCTGGCAAGCGGCGGGGCGGCCGCGGACCGTCGGCTTGGCCAGCGGCAGCGCTGATCGGCGGCAACCCGATCCCAAGAGGGACGGACAGGGGACCGACCACGACGACCACGACAACGACGAGCGAAAGCGAGAGCGCGAGCGAGAGCGACAGCGGGGCCACGACGGGCAGAAAGGGGGCACGGCAGGGCGAGAGCGGGGTCACGAAGGGCATGCGCATGGGGCCACGACGGGCGCGAACGAGCGGGGGCCACGAAGGGCAGATAATGCGGGGCCGCAGAGGGCAAAGACGGGGCCACTGAGGACAGCAACGGGGCCACGTAGGACAGCGAGGGGGCCACAAAGGGAAACAGCAAGGCCACGAAGGGCATGCATACGGGGCCACGACGGGCGCGAACGAGCGGGGGCCAGGAAGGGCATGCGTATATTGGGCTGCCAAGGACGGGGCCACTGAGGGCAGCAACGGGGCCACGAAGGGCAGTGAGGGGGCCACGAAGGGCGAGAGCGGGGTCACGAAGCGCATGCAGATGGGGCCACGGCGGGCGCGAACGAGCACGCCACGAGGGGCATGCACAGATGGGGCCACGAAGGGCAGCGAGGGGGCCACGAAGGGCTGCACCGGGGCCCCGAAGGGCAGCGAGGGGGCCACGAAGGGCTGCAACGGGGCCCCGAAGGACAGCGTGTTTAAAATACAGAAAAAATCTTAACATGTTTTGAACATGTTTCCGGCATGTTTAAAACATGTTCGACACATGTCTGGGCATTATTTGGCAACATGCTCCCTCTCCATCGACCGTCCTCCACAACCCTAGACTCACACAACGCCCGACGGCCAGCAGGGATCCCGCGCCCCCGGCGGGCTCTTTCGCCCCCCACTCGCCCCCGGCAGGCGGCCGCGCAGCGCGCGGCGCCGGGGCCGCGCTTCACGCCGCGCCCGGCGAGCTCCTGGGAATTCTCCGGGATTGGCAGGAGGAGGGCGAAAAGGAGGAGGAGGAGGAGGAGGGATCTTCCTTCTCCTTCATCGTTCCCTCTCGCCTCTCTCGCCTCTGCCCTGCACTCATCCTCCCCCAGTCAGTCCCCCCTCGTTCCTCGACAGTTCAACAATATGAATACTGCTCTCTTCCCTCCCCTGGTGGCGTGCGAGAAATGTTCGGCCCCCCCCTCCGCGTACTGGATTCTTACACGCAGGATTTTCTCGAGTTGGGTTTTCGCTTTGTTTTTCTTCAAAATGCTGCTCTCGTTGAAACGCTGACCTCATTTTCGGAATACCGCTCGTTCAGAGTCGTGCTCCCGCTGCAGCGCTGGCGTCATTATTCCCAGCGCCATGTCACGGCTTGGTTTTCTGTCGCCCCAAAATCTAGAAAATGCCCCCTCCCGAAAAAAACATTGGAAGTGATTACACATTCGGCGTCGATTCTTTCATTTTTTGGGCCGCGGAAGCCCCCCACTTTGGGGCGTCGCCACGCCATGCTATGTCAGGCTACGCGTCTTCATTTCCGCGCTCCCGCGCTTGGAAATTGTTTCAAAATGCTACTCTCGCTGAAACGCTGGCCTCATTTTCGGGATACCGCTCGTTCCGAATCGTGCTCCCGCTGCAACGCTGGCCTCGTTTCCGCGCTTCTGCTCGTTTCGCATCGTGCTCCCGCTGCAGCGCTGGCGTCATTATTTCCAGCGCCATGCCACGGCATGGTTTTCTGTCCTTCCAAATAGACGCCAAAATCTAGAAACTGCCCTCCCGAACAAATCATCGGAAATGATTACACGTTCGGTGCCGCTTCGTTGATTTGTTTGGCCGCAGAAGCCCCCACTCTGGGGCGTCGCCACGCCATGCTATGTCAAGCTACGCGTCCTCATTTCCGCGCTTCCGCGCTTGGATTTGTTTCGAAATGCTGTTCTCGCTGAAGCACTTGCCTCATTTTCGGGATACCGCTCGTTCCGAATCGTGCTCCCGCTGCAACGCTGGCCTCATTTCCGTGCTTCCGCTCGTTCCGCATCGTGCTCCCGCTGCAGCGCTGGCCTCGTTTCCGCGCTTCTGCTCGTTTCGCATCGTGCTCCCGCTGCAGCGCTGGCGTCATTATTCCCAGCGCCATGCCACGGCATGGTTTTCTGCCCTTCCAAATAAGCCCCAAAATCTAGAAAATGCCCCCCCCCGAAAAAAAACATCGGAAGTGATTACACATTCGGAGTCGGTTCTTTCATTTATTGGGCCGCAGAAGCCCCCCCCACTTGAAGGCGTCGCCACGCCATGCTATGGCATGCTATGCGTTAGCCTTCCAACACCATGCTATGCCATGCAATGCCACGCCATGCTAAGACATCCAATTGTGCGAATAGATAAGGGATCTACGCCATGGGAAGGGATGGGACGGAGGGGTAGGACGTCAGATATGACGCGAGCGCACCTAGCTTGCCCCCCCCCTCCCCCTTCTCCTCCTCCACCACCTCCTCCTCTCCTCCGACAAGATCCCCTCATGGGGGCATGAAGCATGCGAAGGATGTGCCGACATGGGGCGGGGCTGCTATATGGGCGCTGCCACTGGGGCTTTAGGCGGAATCCACGAAAGGGGCCGCGAAATGGAGCTCCCTATGGGGCCATGGAACGCTGTACTGGGTGGGGAACGCATGCGGACACCGCCACTGGGGCCTTCGGTGGAGCTCTCTCGATGGGGCCACAAAGCGCAGTACTGGGTGGGGGAAACGCATGCGAACACCGCCACTGGGGCATTCGGTGGAGCTTTTTAATCTTATGGGGCCACGAAGCGTGTGAGGGGTGTGTCGACATGAGCGGCTGGGACGCTTGCGGGCGGCGTCACTGGGACCTTCGGCGGAGCTACCTATGGGGCCATGAAACATGTGAGGGGTATGCCGACATGAGCGGCTGGGGCGCGTGCGGGCGGCGCCACCAGGGCCTTCGGTGGAGCTCCTCAGGGGGGCGCGAAACGTGTGAGGTATGTGCTGAAATGGGCGCCTGGGACGCATGTGGACGCAGCCACTGGGGCCTTCGGTGGGGTTCACTATGTGAACACGAAACGCGTGAGAGGTGAGACAAAATAGGCGCCTGGGACGCATGTGGACGCAACCGCTGGGGCCTTCGGTGGGGCTCCTTATGGGGCCACGGAACATGCGAGGGGAACGCATGTGGACGCAGCCACTGGGGCCTTCGGAGGGGATCTCTATGGGGCCACGAAGCGTGTGAGGGGTGTGCCGGCATGGTTGACTGGTGCGGAGGGCAGAGGTACGGATGGGAGGAGGGAGGACCGGGAGAAGGGGAATGAGGAAGGAGAGGAGAGGCGGGGCGCTGTCTATTCAAGACGAGAACCCAACACCACAGGATGGTTGAAACAAATATATGTCACAAAGTAAGGTTCGCCCGGACTTCTTGGAACGGCGATGGACGGCCCCCCTAGGATGAGGAGGAGGAGGAGGAGGACAACAACGCGACGGCTCATGCAAGCCAGCGTTCACCCAACGCAAAAAAGAGGACGAGGAGGAGGAGAGGCCCACATGGATTTCTTGGATCTAGAGGCCTTCCAGATGGGGTCCGAGTACATGGGGTCGGCGGATCGCGCCGCTGCAGCGAGACATCGGCGATGCAGCGATACATCGGCGATGCATCGGTGATGCATCGGCAATGCATCGGCGATGCATCAGCGACGTCGGGGATGTATAGGCGACGTCGGCGCGGGGAAACACGGGCTCCGCATCCAATGCCTTGCAAATGCGGCGCGATCCGCCGAGCCCATCCACTCCGACCCCATCTGGGAGGCCTAGACTACGGTGGGGGCATCGCAGAAGGAACCATTGGATATCGGCGGCGAGTCCGGGGGAGAAGTTTTCGCCATCCTCGCTGCCCTCGCCTCGTTTTCGCCACTTTCGGCGTCTTGGGAGGCCCTCGTCGCCACCGCCGGATTCGCCTCGAAATCCTAGTCAGAACGCACCCGGGGAGAGGTCTGAGGAGTAGCAGAATTGGTACCTCCTGGTTTTCCAAAGAAGGGGCGGGCCTTCTCAGAAGGCTCGGAAGTCCCCTGGCCTTATGAAAGCTTCCCGAGCCTACCCCGAAGACACGAAATCATCTCAGATGGCGCGAGGGCTTCTGAGATTCCCGTCTGAGAAGGCCTTCGCCTGCTCACTTCCCCCTCTCGCTCGCCGCCGAGGATTAAGGAGTCCAGGTTCTGAAAGTAGGTGGGACACCGATTGATGCTTGGCCATGGATGCCACCGTCGCGCTAATCAGATGAAGAATCCTCCCAGGTCTGAAGCCTCCTAGGCACATTCCCCAGCGAACGCCCCCTCCATGTGATCATGCAATGTGTGTCTTCTTCGATGGGAGACCCAACCCACCGCCCGCGGAACGCAAGGACAAGCCGGAATGGCCGGGCTCCCTCAGGACCCCGAGGAGCTAGACGAGCTGCTGGACGAGCTGTCAACCGGAGCTGCCTGCAGAGTCGGGGCGCTAAGGACCAGGATGGAGAGAAGGAGAAGGCAGATATCGGCGGTGGACAAACCTCCCTTTAGTTGACCTCCCCTTAGTGAAAACGGCCTGGGACCGAAACCGACGGACCTGGACCTGTAAAAATGACGGCCGCGACGCCCTCTCGCGAACCGAAAACGGCCAATTCGCTAATCGACGTGTCAGGGTAGGAGGTCTATCCACCTCCGAAGATAATGAGGGGGGGAGGGTCAGTATGGGGAGAAGGGGAGGAACAACAGGAGGATGGAGCAAACACTTCCATGATGCACGAGAGCCGGCCACCCCATCGGTAATGCTCTCACTCCCAAGGGCCAGCTGACCTTCCGAATACACGCGCAAGCCATAAGTGAGGTGATGCTGAAACGCAAGCGGAGCCAGTGCGGATGGCGCAGGACCACGGGCGGCTTCGAGGTGCAAGCAAGCAGACGGAAACTTGAGACCAAGACCCGCAACTGCGAGGGAGGGCTTCGACATACAGGCGAGCACGGGGCGGTGACCCAACCGGATGACGGACGACTTGGTGAAGCAAGCGAACGAGCAGGAGACAAACAAGAACTCGCACGGAGATGATGGCGGGGCAGCAGAAGAGAGGAGTGGAGTGTATGGACCGCCAGAGGCGGCCAGCGGTTCATCTAGTGCGGGGCGTCTCAAATCCCAAGCGCGCAAATGCCCCCCGCGCGGGATCAGTAAGCCTCCCCATGCACTCCAGTGGCACCTCGACTCATGAACCATCCACGCGTGGGCGCAGCCGCTGCACCAGCCAGTCGAACGAACCATTTGGAGAGGTTGCGCCAGGGGCACATCGAAAAACTGAACGCAAGTCTGCAGCAAGCGACGGAAACATGAGCCAACCGCACTTGGAGAACGCAGTAACACAGGCGAGCCGAACGTTGCCTCTGATGGTCCGCGAGACGTGGTGGGGCGCGTCTCAAATACACGTAGAGCGTGGTCATGTCTTGGTGTATGCGCGGGGCATGTGTGGTGCATGTGCTGTGTATTTGCCGAGTCCTTGTGGAGGAATGTGTCGCATTCGTGAAGTACTTTCGGGAGATATCTTTGTGTTCGTGGTGTCTGCCGTACTGCCTGGAACAATCTCCCATCCTTGGCGGCCACACAGACTAACATGGATTCTTTGACACGGGCCACCGGTATTCTCGAGGCCGCGGACAGAATCTCCTGGAACCCCTGGCGCGCGCAAAGGGCGATCGGAGGCAATTGCGGGGCATCTGCGTGGCATTTGCAGGGCGCGTGTTTGATACGGGGGAGCGTGTATTGGTGTATTTTCGTTCGCTCACACGCGCGGCGCAATACCACGGCTCGCCTGCCTGCAATGGTTTCCAGGATAGCCCAGGCAAGCCCTGCAAATGCTGCCCTACGGGCCCAGGTGACGCCCGAGTTTCGCAAGGTCGCCATCTCGACGGAAAGGCGCCAGGAGCGTGTCAAATGGCCCAAGGAGCCCTCCCAGACGGCCCCGGAACGCTCCAGGCTGCCCCCCCGGAAGCGTCCAAAGCAGCCCAAGACGGCCAAAAAATAACCTCTCGGTAGCCCAAGACGCTCTCGGGCAGCCCCACGCCAGCCCCAACACACCCTCCAGACGGCCACGAGAGCTTCCACAGCGCCCAAGGAAACCACAGGAAGGCCACAGACGGCCCAATGACGACCCACCGTGCCCAACACAGCAGGCCAAACTCCAAGATGCTCCTGTGCTTCTCGATGCAGTTTCGCAACCCCGCCTTTCGGGCTGCCGATGGCGCCAGACCTCCACCCGCTCACAAGCAGCCCCACGACAGCTCCAAGGGATCCCCCACACGGCCACGGGAGCCTCACAGCTTGAAGACGGCCTCCAGCCCCACTACCAGACGAGGAGGAGAAGGAGGAGGAGGAGGAGGATACGGCGCCCATGCGACTCTTCTTCCAGGGTCGGCGGAGCCGGCCGTCCAGCCTTCGCAATGTCGAGCCAGGAAAGAGAATGCCTTTTCCTGCTGTACAACTGTAAGTACCTTCGAGGCACCCCTAAAGCACGCGCTATGCATGGACAGCGATGGGCCCAGCATTCTGGACGTACAGCGATGGGCCCAATATGCGCTGCTCCACCATGTTCACGTCAGTCGGTGTCGTGCCACCACTCTGGGACAAGACAACTCTCTGTCTACACATGTATATGTGTATTAGAAGGAAGCGGGCGGTGCAGGTGAGAATAATCCGAAGGAGGACGACAAACTGCCTTCATTCGGAGCAGGGCGAGTTAAAACAACACCAGCAGCTCAAAATCGGTCTCCCGACCCCTCCCGGGGTCCAAATGCACCAGCTTTTCGAGCTGCGTCCAGCCGTTGCGACGAGGGGGTCTCCCCGAAAGCAAACTACAATTGTCTCAACTCGCCCTCCACTGATTCATCGCCAGACCGTCCCTGGCGGTCGCTTCACGCTCACCTGCCCGCCCCACGCTCATCTCAGAGGAACGTAGCTGGGAGACTCACTGTCGCTCTCGCTATCCTGGCGGAGCCAAGAAATACGATACAGCTACTCTCGCGACCTCTCATGCGTTCTGATCAGGTTATCGAGGAGAATCACGCGGTGGCGACGGGGCCTCCCAGGAGGCCCAAAGGCAAAGGTAGCTTATGAGGAGCATCATGGAGGCCTTACGAGGCAAATCGCAGTGCGAACGTCGTCCCATATCTGATGCGGCAGACTTGCAGACTAGTTGAACAAAAAAACGATCGCGCGCCGCCCGGGGCCTCCAGGATTTTCCTCATAATGAGGTGGCGGTATCTTTACCTTTCCCCTCGCTCAGGGACAAGAAAAAGCGGCACCACTGCCTCCAGGGACCACGGGCGGTGGAAGCCAGGGAGGAGGGCCCCCCCTGGTGACGTGGCCCCCTCTCTCGCTCGAGAGATCCCCTCTCCCCAGCTCAGGCGTCATGGACCTCCTCGCTGTAAGTGGACCCCTTCGGCGGTGGACAAACCTCCCTTCAGTAAACCTCCCTTTATTAAAACAGCCTAGGACCGAAACCGACAGTCCTGGACCCGCAAAAACGACGGCCGCGACGCCCTCTCGCTAATCGATGTGTCAGGGCAGGAGGTCTATCAACCTCCGACCCCCTCTTGAACGCCCGAAATGGGCACGGACAATAATGGGCACAATGCCCAGCAACAAATGTTGTTACGGACCAACATCGGCCGCTGTTGGGCAGGTAGCCTTCTGTCTCAGATGGACAGAGCCCGCGGCGACGCCGACAGCGAGCCCTGTTCAAATTGGACAGGAACTGCTGTCAGTCTTCGTGCCCATTCTTTCCAAGCCCACTTCGATCGTCCCGACCCCTGGTGGTGGTGACGCTTCTGTTGAGCAGGGGCCGACCGTCCCAGCATTCCCAGAAGACTACCCCAAGTCTTTCTGAGAAGCCCAAAATGTTCTAACACTTACAACAACAACAACAACAACAACAACAACAACAACAACTACAACAACAATCAGTTCAAGACTGTTCGCTCATATCTGCTCGCGTGTCATTCAATGTGCACATCCCAAACCCTGGATACCCGCCCTCTTCGTCTTCGATCGTACCCCCTTTTAGGGCGTATGTTCATTCCCTGCCATGAAGGGCAGCAACGGGGCCACGAAGGGCAGCGAGCGAAGGCGACCGCGGAACCAGTACGGGCAGCGAGGGGCCTCGAAGGCGGGCGAAGGGCAGCTAGCGGCGACTGCAGTCCCTAACGGGCTGGTCGGGCGGGCAGGCCCAGACGGGCGGGTCGAGCGGGTGGGTCGTTGAAGCGTAAATTCTGCTTGAACCGCCAGGCAAGATGTAGCGGGAGCGCGATTCCTGAGTGTCGAGGAGCGGCGTCTGAACAAATTGTGAGGACGTATCAGGCGGGAGCCGCGATGCAGTGGTAAGTTCCGAAGAAATCCCAAGCGACAGCGCGATTCTTCAATAAGGCGGAAGCCGCGATCCGGTGGTAAATTGCACCGAGGTCCCAAGCGAGAGCGCGATTCTTCAATAAATTGTGAGGAGGTATCAGGCGGGAGCCGTTGTTGTTGTTGTTGTTGTTGTACACCAGGGGCCAACGACACAATTTGACCCTCAAAACTTTCCCTTAAAAAAACAAGGTGCGGACCCCGGGAAGGGCACTTCAATCGAAAACATGTGCACCGGACGAGGGGATCAACAATAATCCCACCAGCCCGTTGGGCGTGAGTGGTTTAGCGAGCTCTCTCTGTCCTCAACCCCCCTTCTTCCCCTTCGGGGAGGGGTTTACCCCTCCCCCTACCCCCTCCCCTGGACCTGGAGAGGGAGTTCCGAGTGGTGTCAAGGGGGGTCCATTTCGACTCCCGGGAGGGCCAAAAAACGACGACCCTCACGAGGATTCTGGCCCCGAGGGGGGGGGGGGGAGTTTGGTGCCTCAGCTCGTCTTTGAAGCAAAAATGATTGATTTTACTACGGTTTTGGCCACATTTCGGCCTTCTGAGGGGGCCGCGTTCCCCTTCCTTCATAGCAAAATCATATATTTTACGAAGGTTTTGGGCTCATTTTTGAAAAATCAGGGAGAAACGCTCATTTGCGCTTCTGAGGACGTCGCAAGAGGCCCCAAGATGGCCCCAAGAGGCCCCCAGGAGGCTCCCAAGAGGCCTCCAACAGGCCCCCCAGAGGCCCCCAAGCGGCCCCAAGAGGGCCCCAAGAGGCACCCAAGAGGCCCCCAAGAGGCCCCACGAGGCCCCAAGAGGCCCCCAAGAGGCCCCAAAGAGGCCCCCAAGAGGCCCCACGAGGCCCCAAGAGGCCCCCAAGAGGCCCCCAAGAGGCCCCCAAGAGGCCCCCAAGAGGCCCCACGAGGCTCCAAGAGGCCCCCAAGAGGCCCCACGAGGAGCCCGAACGACTCACACCAGGACGAGGGGCCCGAACGACTCACACCACGAAGAGCCCGAACGACTCACACCACAAGGAGGGGCCCGAACGACTCACACCAGGACGAGGCGCCCGAACGACTCACACCACGAGGAGCCCGAAGGACTCACACCACGACGCGGGCCCCGAACGACTCACACCACGAGGAGCCCGAACGAGTCACACCAGGAGGAGGGGCCCGAACGACTCACACCAGGACGAGGGGCCCGAACAACTCACACCACGAGAAGCCCGAACGACTCACACCAGGACGAAGAGCCCGAACGACTCACACCACGAAGAGCCCGAACGACTCACACCAGGAAGAAGGGCCCGAACGACTCACACCAGGACGAGAAACCCCAAACGACTCAAATCACGAGGAGCGCTTTCTCTCCCTCCTCCTCCGCCTCGTCCTTCTCCCGCTCCCCTCACAAGGAGGATGTGCAAGGAGGCGGGAGGAAGGAGGAACAGGGGAGATATGCGGGGCCAAGCGGACACACGCCTGAAAAACACGACTGTCGGCATGCTTCGCGAGAGTTGTTGCTGTGAGATGGGCTGGTGGGGATACGCGAAGCGTAAAGAATTTTTCTTCAGACATGAGAGCTCAACAACAACAACAACAACAACAACAGCAACAACAGCAACAACAACAACAACAACAACAACACCAACACATGTTCTCATAACATAAACCCGACGTACTGAAACACGACAGTCTCAGTCAGGAGTCCTGAGAGCACTCCAAAACATGTTCTTAGAACATTGCTGGGTGGGCCTCTGGGCACGCCAGGACGCTTCGCCACTGCTTGTTTCTGCTGCCCCCGATCGCCGTCCTCTGGCGCGGACACCTGGCGCCCACGCGCCTGCAACGCGCCCGCCAGCTCCCGCGCCGTTGGGCGCCAGCCCAGCATGTCGGGGCCCACAAGCCGTGCGCAGAGCTTCGAGCAAAGCCCCGCCGGCGGCGGGGATGGAGCCAGGTCGTCGTCCTCGTCGAACGCGTCCTCGGCCGCCTCCTTCCTCCCCAAGATGTGGTCGTAGATAGTGGAGGAAGAAAGAGAGAAACGTAAACATCAACTTCTGGAGCTCCGCGTGGACTTCCCCGATCGGCGCTAGACCCCCTCGGCGACGCCTCTGGCGCCGCCGCTGGCGCGCTCCACGCGCCAGCGGGGGGGGGGTCCCAGCGCCGATTCCAGGAATCCGCGTGGAACTCCAAAACTTGATGTCGATGCAATCCTTTCTTCTTCGAGATGGTCCTGATCTGCGTCAGCCAGGGCTCATCCGCGATGGTCGTCCAGTCCCCGCTGGCGGCCTCGAGGACGATGTTAGAAGAAGAAAAAGCGCTATAAACATAAACTTTTGGCGTTCCGCGCGGAATTCTTGGATCCGCGCCGGGCCCACCCAGCGGCGCCTCCGGCGCCGCCCCTGGCGCGATCCGCGCGCCAGGTAAGAGGGGTCCAGCGCAGATCCAAGAAATCCGCGCGGGGCGCAAATAATTTATGTTTATGTGTTTTTGCCTTCTTCTAGATGTCCGAGCCGGCCTCCACGATGACCTCGTCCAGATCCGATCCCTCGCTCTCTACAAGCCGCTGCGTCAGGTCGCCGTTTACCTCATCCACCACCTGCCCCCGCGGTGCTCCCTGGTGCGAGGACTCGCTCACGAAGAGCTTCCTTGAAGGAGCCCAGGGGCACAAAAGAAGACACACAGATCACAGGATTCCCTATATTGCCCCATCTTCTCTAAGTTTTGTCTTCCCCCTACTTCCTTTATTTTGATATATATATATATATATATATATATTCCTGGGAGTCGACGATTGATTGTGTCTGTGTGTTTCTTTCCCTCCTGATTCCTGTCCGTTGTGGGCTTTAACGTCATCTCCCGATTCGTCGTGACGTGCCGCGGGAGGCCGTATGGCTTCTGCGAAACGGAAAAACCTGCGGGGTAGATTCGCATGAAGGTCGGCAACAACGACACGACGCAAGATGTAACAGGGGACAGCAATCCTGGCCAGAAGGGTGGCGCACGCATCCTCTGGGTTGCGTACGATGCCAGATGAATGTGCCCGAGAGTGCACACCGATATGTACGACGTGTGCCCCAGCATCTGTTGTAGACAAAGGCAATGCGTACCAAAGGTGCGCGGCCCGATGATCAGCCCGCGCAGCGAAAAAGGCTTCGGCGTGTTCGCACGCACGATGATCGTTTGGTAGTCCGTGATGGTCAACATCGAACAATAGTTGTAAGCATCGCCATAATGACCGTAAGAGTCAAACCTCCGCGACCACACGTGGGTCTCGCCCGACGACCGGATGTGGCGGGCTGGGCTGAGGCCCCAAATGGTCTGAGTGCTTGGGCGGGACTCTGGGAGTCCGTCCACCCGCTTCTTGTCGACCAACGCGTTCAAACTCTGGAAGACGGCAAACACGTCCCCGCTCTGCCGAACCACCTCCAAGAACCCGTGCTCGCACCGGATGGTCACCTTGCCCCTCCGACCAGCAACAGCTGGCCATGCCTCCAGCTGGTCCTTGAGGTGGGGCACGGTACACATGTCCAGCTGAGCGGAGAGCACCTTCCCGACGTGGAAGCTGTCAATACGGATGGCCTCGGGTAGGCTCACAACAAACTCGGCCTTGGTTCGATTGCCCCCCGGTGGGAAGCGTGAGACTGCAAGACGCGCGTGTTTTCCACACACATCTACACACATACATATATATATATATATGTGTGTATATACATATATATATGTGTGTATATATACACATACATCTATTCATCAAACATTATCCCAGCCCCTCACCCCTTCCCTGGGTAACGTCACGATGCGCGCTGGCGCTGTCTGGGGACGGACAGCGGTAGCTAATTCCCAAACGGTTGCCAAGCAGAGCCCCGTTCTTCTCCTGGGCGCGGCCTGCCGGCGCCCCAGGGCGACGCGAAAGGGCCCCGAAGAGGCGCCCCAGGCGGTCCACGAGGGCTCCGAGCCGTCGAGCGATCGGCCCGCGACGCCCACGGTGGCCTCCAGACGGCCCACGACGCGCACAAGACCCCCGAAGAGGGCCACCGCAGGCGGAAAAACGATACCCGAAAGCGCGATTCTCTAGACTTCAAAATTAAAATTGTAGCAGAGGGACCGGGCGGAGACCGACCGGGGGCGACACCGCTCGCATGACGCGTCGAAGCGAGACTGCGCGCAAGCCGCACGCCGAATGCCCAATGTCGGAGCGGGTTGGCGACACAACAACTTCTGAACAAAGAAAAACCGACAAACTTCGAAATATAATAAGTTTTACTTCGGGAAAGCACAAAATCATTACACAAATCCGCTTGGGGGGCGCAACTTCATGAAAACGACGCCGTCACGCATCGTGCCGGCACCAGCCCCTTCCACCACCCTACCTACCCCCTTCTAGTAATGGTCATCTCGAGAGGGTGCGCCTTGGTTTCTCAAGATATTATCGGGGCGGCCCTGTTGACGGCTGCTCCTGGCTCGGTAATGGGCCTGGGGTGATGAAGAATTTATTTGGCTCGGCTCAGTCCCACGCGGTCCTCGCCATAGCGAATTCTGCCTAAACGGCTGGGGCCCACGCACTGGTATCAAATGAACTTCTAGCGCTCTCAGAAGGCTGTAAGATGGGTGGCACAGGCTAGACAACATTCAAAGCCAACGCTAAAACAAACATATAACATGCATGATATCTATGTTGTGTCACGTGGTGTCCCGTGCTCCTACCGACATTATCCAGGGTGCCCACTTTGTGTCCGTTGTCTGACACTGAAGCTCAAGCTGATTATAAAACGCGATGGTTCAAAAATGGACCCACATCGCAGAATTACTGCAGCTTGAGCCAGAGTCGATGCGTTATAAACGGAGTCCAGTGTAGGAGATGCGACGCATACGGCGCACTATACGTAGTGCAATCGGCAAGGTGCAGCGTGCGCGAAAAACCTCAGCTGAGGAGAGCCCCTCGACAACCAAAGACACAACGATGCTGAGCACAGCTATGCAACGCAATACATCGCAGAAGGGAAGAACGACAATGCCCAACCAAAGCAGCGCGAGCAGCACAAAGCAATGGACACGTGCGCAAAGCAATACAAGCCGAGGCGGACGGCCCAAAAGAAGAGCCTTAGATGGCCCAAGGCGGTCCCACGAGAGCCCGAGACAGCCGAGAAGGACTCAAACGGCTCCAACGACCTTCTGCAGGAACACTGTGGGCCCAAGGAAGATATATGTTTTGTCTTCTGTTTATGAAAAGAGAAACCACGACTAGAGAATTCTACGAGGGAGAGGACAATGAGGGCCCAATTAGCCTGCGAAAACCCCACAAGAAGACAGATGACATGCTGGAAGAAGCCAAGATGCTTGCAATGGTCTCCCGAGCTTGGATGGAGGTTCAACGTTTTCGTGCTCTGGGTGAGGATGGGGGACCAAAATGTTCATGCGAATCAGTAGCAACCAAACAAGACGCAATACCGAATGCACGAATTGAATGGGAACCATAAACTATTCGTCACTGCCTCGGAAAACTGATGGTCCCCTTTGTGTGAAAGCAAGCATTACAATCGACATAAACTTGAAGAAACCTTGATCGACTTCTTTGCGGTTCGGGGGATAATGCATTTCCGTAGGACACGTACTGGCAGGCCCAAACGACGCGAAGACACCACACTCACTACTACGACAAGTCCTTATCAGAGACATTCCAGGGCCGCTTCGTCTACGTTGCCCCAGGTCGCCACTGGAACACATGCTTTCGTGGCGAGTCTGGGCCAAGGGGTTCTCCACTCATACGTTGGGCGTGAAGCGTTCGTTCCATTCGCTCTCGGGTGCGATAAATTAGTGTCGTGACGACCCTGGCATTGACTTCTGACACCGCGTGGATCGTTCAACCTCCAGAGAACGCCTGCTTGTCGATCACCGGAGCTCTCCACTAAGCGCCCTTCTGTGGCCGATTCTGGGCCGCTGGCGGCGTTCCACCAAGAACGCCCGCGGCGAGGTCGCCGCCGCGTCGGCACACAAGCCCAAGCCCCAGTCCGCTTTGCAGCGGCGCGGCTGGTGAAATGTCTCTGGTCGTGGGGACGTCTGGAATTCTGGGCTGCCTGGCCGCCCCTGCGATGCTGTCAGGATGCCCCCCTTGCAATCAGCTTGTCGGACTGTCTGGCCTCACTGTTGTAAGATGTTTGCATCCCCCCGCTTCAGCGGATGGCCTGATGGGAAAAGAGGTGCGGGCACCACAATCGCGGTGGGTGTCGTGACACCTGGAGAAAGCGACCACCCGTCGTCAGCACACAAATGCCATTGATTCCACGCTGGTACTCGGTCAAGAACACCAGGGATATCACAAGCAGGATAATGCAATACATTAGTCTCTTGATGAACAGGCTGTCGCCGTAATACCAATCGTATGGAATCAGGCTTTCGGTAACACAAACAATAATCAGGAATCCGCCACGCACGTTGATGCGTGGAATATTGCCGAAGGTCTGGCAGGGTTTCTGGAAGTAAGAGTGAGGGGAGCGAACGGTAATTCATTATCCCTGTGGGTGCATAACTGAATTTGAAATTCCGCGGCGCGGTTTACGCTTTTTTGTTGTTGTTTATTGGGGCAGATTGTTTATTGAACTTACACTTACGAAACAAATAATACTTGTTAATTCCCCTCCAGCGCACAGTGTATTTTTCCAATTGGTGCCCCTCCTGGGGCTCGCATCGTGTTTTCTATCAAAGGGAACAGTGAATGTCAAGCTGGCCCCCTGGCCCCGGAACTACAATCACGACGGCTCCCGCATGCTTCTTCCTCACAACGTATTCCAAAGTCGCACTCTCGCGCGGGACTTCTTCACGATGTATGCAGGAATCGCGCTCTCGCGGTGGACGTCCTCGCAATTATTCAAGCGCCACGCTCTTGACACTCAGGATTCACGCTCTCGCTTCGGCGATTCTCACGATGTACATGGGAATCGATCGCGCTATCGCTCGAGAGCTCCTCTCGACTCATGCGGGACTCACGCTTCAGCAATCCGCCTGCTCGACCTGGCCGCCTGGGCCTGCCCGCCCGATCTGCCCGCCTGGTGTTGCCACGTGTTTCCTGCTCCTAGGCCCCCCCTCTTGCTCATCTCTCTCGCGCTCAATCAATCTCCCTACCCCTGTCCATCCGTCCTCCCTTACCCTGTTTCAGGAGCTGCGCTAAATGCTCGTGGCAGGTATATTCGATACACCGCCAAAGTGTACGATCGAAGACGGGGAGCACGGGTACCGAGGGTTTGGGATATACGTCTTGCATGGCACGCGAGCAGGTCGGAACGAACACTCTTGAAATGATAGCTGTTACAGTGATTGTATATTGAGGGTCGAAGACGCAGCTTGAGCAGGAATCTTGTCGCGAAAGAAAAACAGGGTGTGAGCCCCGAGTGGGACACGTCATATGACAAAACATGAAGGTGCACGGGTGGGGGGGATCAACAAAAAACCTCCATGAGTGAGAATTCAACAGCAACAACGCCCATCACTTTACGAGTGATCGTTCCAACTTGCTCTCGTGCCATTCGATACGTATATCCCAATCCCTCGGTACAAACCTTCGTCGTATTCGATTGTACCCCCTTGGGGGCATGTCTTCTCTGCCTGCCTCGAGCATTTAGCTCAGCCCCTAAAACATGTGAAGAGAAGACAGATGGAAAGGGGAGGGAGAAGGATGGGGCACGAGAGAAACGAGCAGGAGAGGGGGCTAGGAGCAGAAACCACGTGGCAAAACCAGGCGGGCAGATCGGGCGGGCACACCCTAGCGGGCGGGCAAGGAAGATATACCTTCAATGGGGACACGATCGAAGACGAAGAGGGCGGGTATTTGGGATATACGTGTTGGATGGCACGCGAACAGATAAGAGCGAACAATACTGACATGAGTGTTGTCGTTGTTGTTGTTGTTGTTGGTGTTGTTGTTGGTTTCGCTGTTGTTGTTGAGCTTCCGCGTCCCTGAAACAAGTACTGTTGATCCCCTGCCCTGTGATTGTTGCTGTTTCAATTCAAATGCTCCTCCCTGGGATCGTACCCGGTGTTCTTACAACATAAAAATGAAGTCCCTTACCTTTTCCCTTGGCACTTCCTCACAATGCATTTCAGAATCGCGCTCTGGCAAGGGACTTCCCCACAATTTCTGCAATAATCGAACTCTCGCGCGAGACTTCTCCGCAATAGATTCAAACGCCTCGCCCTCGACGCTTATGAATCGCAAACTCGCTTTGGTTGATCTCGCGATTCGTTTGGAAATCGCGCTATTGTTTAAGACCTTTTCGCGATTCATGCAATACCCACGGTTCTGCAACCCGCCTGCTCGACCTGGCCCCTCGGGCCCGCCTTTCCGACCCGCTCGCTAAAGTCTGCCCACTCGATCTGCCCGGCTGGTTCTGCGAAGTGCTTACTGCTCCTAGCCCCGCTCCTGCTATTTTCTTTTGTGCTCCATCCTTCTCCCTCCCCTGTCCAACCGTCTTCTCTTCCCATGTTCCCGGGGCTGCACCAATTACACGCGGCAGGTAAGGAAACTGTATTCCAAAGGGGGTACGATCGAAGACGAAGAAGTCGGGCACCGAGGGTCTGGGATAGATGTGTTGAATGGCACGAGAGCGGGTAAGATCGAGCAGTCTTGACATTGGTGTTGTGTTTGCTGTTGCTTGCAGCATAATTATTGCTGCGCAATATAAACACCAACAACACCAACAACAACAACAAGCATTTCAAGACTCTTCGCTTTTATCTGCCCGCGTGCCACTCAACACGTATATACCAGACCCTCGATACCCGCCCTCTTCGTCATCGATCGTGTTTCTTTGGGGATGTATCTTTCTTGCCTCCAGCGTGTATTTAATGCAGTCCCGACGGCAGGGGAATGGAGGACGGATGGAAGAAAGGAACAAGGGAGAGGGAGAACGATGGAGCACGAGAGAGAGAGCGTAGCAGGAGGGCGGCTAGGACCAGAGAGCACGTGGCAGAACCAGACGGGTAGATCGGGCGGGTAGACCCTGACAGGCGGGTCGGGAAGGTAGGCCCAGGCGGACATCTCGAGCAGGCGGGTTGTGCGTGCGTCCTACATGAGTCGCGAGAAAGTCTCGAGCGATAGCGCGATCCCCAAGTAAATCGTGAGATAAGCCAGAGCGAGAGCGTGATTCCTGAGTGTCGAGGGCGCGGCGTCTGAAGAAGTTGCGAACATGTCCCACGCGAGAGCGCGATTTCTGCACAACGCGTGGAAAAAAACAGCGCGAGAACGCAATTCTTCAATACATCGTGAGGAAGTATCCGGCGGGAGCCGTTGTTGTTGATGATATTGTTGTGTTGTTGTAAATCGGGGACAAAGAACGCAATTCTGAGACTGAAGACTTGCCCAGCGAAGAAAAAAAGTGCGATCCCCGGGGGGGGTCAACAATAATTATTTTCAGAAAGGAGAAGTCAACAAAAACAACCGCCACCACCACCACCAACACCACCAACAACTACAACAGCAGTAGCAGCAGCAGCAGCAGCAGCACCAGCAACATTCAAACGTCATCAACGACAACAGCATCAGCTCCCTCCGAATATTCCTCACACTTATTCCAAAATCGATCGCTCGCGCGGGACTGCCTCACAATGTATGCAGGAATCGCTCTCTCGCGTGGTACTTCATCACAACTTATTGCGGCATCTTGCCCCTAAGACTCAGGAATCACGCTCTCGCGGTGGATGTCCTAACGATTTACATGGAAATCGCTTTGTCTTTTGAAATACCCTTCATGATGGGTTCGTGCATTAGCGACCCGCCCAGTCGACCTGGCCGTCTGGGCCCGCCCGCCCGACCTGGCCGATCCCCCTCCAGCGGTGCCCCTCCTGAGGTTCACACCTGGTGCTGTACAATCAATGTCTTGAGCCTCGGGATGTGCCCCTACCATCCAAACTAGAACAACAACCCGCCTGATACTTCCCCACAATGTATTCAAAATGGCGCTCTCGCGCAGGACTTCCTCCACTTGTCCAAGAGTCGCGCTCTGGCGCGGAACTTCCGCGCAATGTATTGAACGGCCGCGCCCTCGACACTCAGAAATCACGCTCCTTGCCGTCGCTCGGACGTCCGTTTCCCGTGCATGTTTCAGTTTCGTGCGTGTTTGTGTTGCTCGATGGTCCAGGATGGTCCTCGATGGTTCTCGCCGAGAAAAACGGTTCTCGCCGACAAAAAATGCACAGGTCCGAGCGATGCCAAGGCTCTTGCCCCGGACTCCGATACGACTTACTTGGGAATCGCGCTATCGCTCGAGACCTCCTCACGATCCATGAAAGACCGAGGCTTCCAATGCCCGGACGTTCGACCCGGCCGCCAGGGCCGGCCCGCCCGACCTGCCCGTGGGGGCCCGCCCGCCCGACCCGCCCGTCTGGTTCTCCCACTTTAGCTCCTGAGCCCCCTCCCGCAAAGCTCTCTTGTGCTCCATCCTTCTCCCTCCCCCCGCGTCCCTTCCTTCCATCCTCCCCCTCTCCCCCTGTTTTAGAGGCTGCGCCAAGGACACGTGGCAGGTAAAGAAAATACACCCAAAAGAGTACGATCGAAGACGAAAGGGGCGGATATCGAGGGTTCGGGATATACCTGTTGAGTGACACGCGATCAGATAAGAACGAACTATCTTGAAAAAAATTGTCCTGCTGTCGTCGTCCTCGCCCGCGACCCACACACGTCGCGACCCACCCCGCGATCCACCCACGACACACCACGCGCCCGCCCCCTCGCTCTTTCCCGCCACTGCGGGGCGCTACGGTATTCTAAGGGAGGGACCCCCATCCCCTCACGTAGCACTCAGGCGCATACATCGCCTGCCTCCCCCCCCCTCCCGGTTCCCCCCATCCCTCGTAAACCAACTACGCGCCGGTCGGAAGAAGTGGGTTAAAACATGAAGTAGGAAGGCGTTGGAAGTAGATTGGACTTCCACCCGCCCCCTGAAGAGGAGGAAAGAAGGAACACCGCTCGACTCTTGAAGTAGAAAGGCGCCTAGGATTTGGGTATCCATGAATACCTACTTTCAACGACTGGCTTGTATTGACCCGGGCTCCCGAGGCCACGAACCCTCACAACAAAAAGGATCCGAACTGCCGAGGCCACGGTCCCCTCGCGCAAACGGACATCTCCGCGCTCCCGAGGTCCCAAATCCCTGGGAAGAGCTCTGGAGGCCACGACTGCTAACAAAAAGCACTGTCGGAAACTGGAACATGTACATTACCAGTGGCGGGCTGTTTTTTTCAATCCCGGGACTTTTTGAGGGTCGGGGACGACGTCGGGGTGGTGTGGTGTATATTTGTCCCCCGTTTTCCACGGGAAACAACGAAAAATGTATACACCAGGATCCCGTATACACCAGGATCCGCGTTCCTGTGCGAATTTCAGCGCAGGGTCGGAAAAAGCGTCGGTGTATATGGAGTTCGTTTTCCTACAATGGGTTTTCCAAGACTGCCGAAACAGACAACCGAGGCCGTCAAGATGGCACAAGCGTGCCTCCAAAACGGAGCACTGTTGCCCCAAGGCGGCCCAAGCGATGGCCTCAAGACGGCCCACGAGACCCCTCGGCCCAATGGGTCCCCAAAACGGCCCCAAAGGCCAACAAGGGCCCCCCGTCGGGCCCGAATCATAGCTTACCATTTGCTTTTGTTGTTGTTGTTGTTGTTGTTGTTGTTGTTGTTGTTGTCATTTTCACCGCTTCCGGCTTCTGGCAGCTCCAGACGGCACCAAAGGCCTCCACGATGGCCTCGAGACGGCCCACGAAGGCCCCGAAATGGTGTAATACTTCTACCACACCCGGCCTCAAGACAGCCAAAGGTCCCCACACACGGTCCATGACAGCATGAACAGAGCCTCAAGCTGGGCCAAGAGGGCCTCAAGCTGGGCCAAGAGGGCCTCCAGATGGACCCAGGACGGCCTGAAGAAGCCCCTCGACGGCCCCACCACGACGGCCGCAGAATGCACCCCAAACTGCCGAGAGGGCCCCAGGACGACCCAAATCGGGCAGTGTCAGGACTGAGTTCCGCGAGACCTGTTTTAGTGATGTTTGCTTGGGCAAACCTTCCCCAGCTCATGGTGAGGGCATTAGTTAAGGAACCGTTGGACAAGGAATCCGGGGTCTGGAAGCTGGTGGAACACCAATCGTGGATTGGCCACGGATATCACCGCCGACCTCATCAGTTAAGGAATCCTCCAGGGTCTGAAGCCCCCTGGCACATTCCTTAACGAACGCCCCCTCCGTACTTTACGAACTGGGCCTGCCGACACCAGAAAAATACAAGCTACAGCAGAATGGGCTTGGCGGCTCCGGTCCATTTTTTGTAGGCTCTGTGGCCGAATCTCGGCGGCGAGCGAGGGGGGGGAAGCGAGAAGGAGAAGGCCTTCTCAGACGGCGACGGGACCCCTCAGGAGCCCTTGCGCCCTCTGAGAAGCTTTCTGCGTCTCCGAGGAGAGCTTGGAAAACTTACCAGAAGGCTGGGAACTTCCGAGCCTTCTGAGAAGGCCCGCCCCTTCTCACTTCCCCCCCGGGCGCGCCGCCGACAGTCACTAACCGGCTCCCCTTACCCAGGGTCCTGGCTATACCATCCGACAAGAGGGCCCCACGACGGCCCCGAGAGGCCCAGAGGGACCTCCGAGGATGAAGGACTGAAGAGAATTGGCAGACGAGGATGGCGACAAGAGAATCCCCGACACGACGCGGCTAAGTGTGTCACGTGTTACGCTCAGCGCACGCAGCTTGTCTTCCTGAGCTATCCTGCGGGCCCGCGCGCGCCGAGAGGCACTCTGGCGCCTGCTCGGCCAGATGGTGACGTCGGCAGAGGTTGGCGGGGCACCTGACTCCCGACGACTGCTTTCTCTGGACGGGGCTCGACAACTCCTTCCCCCCGTGGAGGGTTGGACGCTCGGGGAAAAAAACGTGTCACATGTTACGGCTCTCCCACGTCTCGTTGCACAAGGTGTCAAACGTCACGGCCTCTTGTGCGCCCTACACACCGCCGCCACCTCAAGTGCTAGGCTGGAGCGGAGGCGGGAATTGCCGCAGCCACGTGGATAAACCAAGAAACGCTACGAACCTCCACAATCCGATACGGCGCCTCTCTGGCCACGCGGTCAACACCTTCTCCTGCTCAAGCAACCCCAACAAATCCCTGTCTACGTAGCATGTCTTCATTCGGAAATCCGTCAAGGTGTAGTCCTCAAGCGACTCACCAGACACTGGCACCACCTCGGGGCGAACTCCTAGCTCAAAATCTGCATCATCATCTAAATCCTGAGGCCAATCCCAACAATCCACATCGTATCTACTGGTGGAGCCGGTCTTCGAGGCAGTGGTGGAATCCCCCTTGATATCGGCGCACTTGTTCAAGAACTGCTGGTAAGCAGCTTCGCGCCTTTCGAAACTCTCTTTGTTCCTATAATCGTACAATATCTCAAAATCAATGATGGGTTTTCCAGTGAACTCGTTGGATTTCCATCCATCGTCGCTGTAATTGCGGCGTACGATAAACGCGAAGCCGAGAACAGACACGACCGAAGACAAGACTGTAGCAAAATTCTGCCATTCGAAAAGCCAGAATAGGAGCTCGTGCTGTCGGCACCCTGTACAGCCAGCATGGTCGCGGCGCATGAACAGCTTGCCCGTCGTGTTGGTGCGCAGTCTGTTAGTCGGCAGCTCTGGCACATGAAAAAAGCATCGCTCGCCAGTGCTGCCCACGATGCCCATCGTCTCAGGGGGCAGGCGAGTCCAATTTCCAGCTGGCTTCATCCGTTCGGTGCCATATAGGGTGCACAGTCCAGCCGCAACCGCTGAGATGGCGTGGCAGTTGCGGTCCGTCACCGCAGCGCACGACTCCATGCAGCCATCCAGCGTCATCGAGTCCTTGAACACCCTCTTCTCCACAGCCGAATAAGGCACCATTCCCCCGTAATGCCTGCTGCTGCTCACAGCCTCTCCGCAAACAATTTTCTCGAACTGGTCGGGTGTGCTCAAATTTGCCGTTTCTACGTCGGGGCACCCGTCATACAAGAAGCAATTGTGTTCGGATAAACTTGTGTCGTTCAACTCTCCCCAGATACCAGTGTCAACAACCTCATCAGCTGGTGCAACAAACGCATACTCACACCAGGCTTTGTGGAGGTCGCACTCCCTCTCGGGAGGATCCCTGCTACACCCAAGCACCGAACCACGCCAGGCCCATCGGGGGCCCAGCTTCGGCGCAAGAGCCTTCCTGGCCTCACCCGTGGGACACGTGATCAGATCCTGGACCGAGGATGGGCCTGGGACGGAACGGCTGGGGGTGCAGCTGGTGTCCTCCTTCCTTTGGCACCGGCGCTCAACATCTTCCCGAACCGGGTCAGATATGCGCACGCTGTGCCCGGGCACCCCGTGGCAAGTCAGGCCCTCCTCGAACGCGTCCATCTCGTGCCAGTAAATGTTGCCACCCAAGAGTGTGACCCAGTCGGGCTTGAAGAAGCATACGGTCCGCCGCTTGTCGGGCATGAAGAGGCGCGAGGGGGGCCACCAGCCGTTGAACTGCGGGCCAAACTCCTCCGCCTCGCAGGCCTGCCGCACTTGTTTTTGCCCCTCGCAAAAAGAATCTCCTGCCCGACGCTCCCCTTCGGGTCCGCCCGCCCGACCCGCCCGTTAGGGTCGGCCCATTCGCCTGCTTGAAAGCCTTCCCGCCCGCTTCAATGACCCGCCCGACCCGCCCGTCAGGGTCCCTCGCCCGACATATACGACCCGCCCGTCATTGTCGGCCCGCCCGACCAGCCCGCTGAGGTCCGCCCGCCTGATCTGCATGGCGGGGTTTGGCCTCTCGTGTTCTTTGGAAGCCCGACCGCCCGCTGTGACGTCATACGTAACCACAATGTCGATCTGAGGGTCAACGATAGGGGGGACTGGCATGGGGGGGATGCATCGATCTGCAATCAGGGATACATCTTCGATAGATCGGCGATAGGCCCCCGATCGCGAAACCGCACCTTCCTGGGCGGGTTGGGGCTATAGGGCCCCTATCGACGATCAATGGGCGAGTGGGGGTCGATGCGTTCCCCCCCTATGCCTATTCTCCCCTATCGTTGCACCTGACAATCCCATCCAAAGAGGTCTCGAGTCTCGATCTATTCCCCGGAAAGTTTGGGCTCTTCAATATTTGGGAACGGACGGCTCCGCGGCACAACGAGTACACGAAAATTGTCAAGCACCTTCCGTCGTTTTTTCACGACTCGAAGGGGTCTGGGTTCGCAGTGCTTTGCAGTTGAGGCGAGAGGTGGAGGAGACAGACAGACCTGCTGCAACTGGTCGCAGTCGCTGTCCTGCAGGGGTACGGTATCGGGGTCCTTGTGGAACACGAAGCGCACTGCCCCCTGGTACGCGCCCTCCTTCGGGGGGGGGCCTCGAGCAGCACGAGGCACGGGTCAGACCCTGAGATCCCGGCTTCGCGGCTGTTTCACACTGGGCGTTGTCGCCCGAGTTCAGGGACCCAGAACCATCAAAGATCGACCCGACTCGAAACCTGCCACACACAAATTCGATGTGGTTGTGATAATCCGCGTCCACTGCCAGGTCGCTTCAACCCCGGCTGGCCGCGCTGGCGCGCTCATCCTGAGACGGTTTCAGCCATGAGTGCCCTTTCCCGCCCCTCCGGCCCTCTGCGGCCGCTTCTCCCCCCGCGCGCCCTGCGGCCGGACGAGCAGTTTGCCACCCGATGGGCCTGTCTTCTACCACCACCATAAGTTGGAGGGGGAGGGGGAGGAGGAGGTGGAGGAGGAGCAGGAGGAGGAGGAGGAGGAGGAGGACGACGACGAAGAGGAGGAGGAGGAGGAGGAGGAGGAGGAGGAGGAGGAGGTGGAAGAGGAGGACCCCCTTCCCCCTCCAACTTCTGGTGGTGGTGGTGGAAAACAGGCCCATCATCACGTGCCCCCGACAAGCCCGAACGCCCGTGCGGATCGCCTCTGCCGTGCTGCGGCGACAAAGGTGGCTGTGGCCGAGATGTGTCGGTGGCCTCAGGGCTTCCGGCAGCACGAGGCAGACGAGGCAGCACGCGCAGGCCGAGGCAGACCCAGACCCCCTTCTGCGCCGTGAACAACATGTCGGGTGTTGCCAGAAGTGCCCCTGGCCCAGGGTGCCCCCAGCTTTTCGCTTCATTTTTGAGCCCCTGGGGCCCTCTGGGCCTCGTGAGGGGTGCCCTGGAGGCCGTCTGGGCCACCCCGAGAATCCTGGGGATACCTTGGGCCAGGGGTACTTCTAGCACCACCCGACAGCATGCGACGGAAGGCCATTCGCCGGGCCGCGGGGGGACGGGGGGCGCTCGCCGGGCCCTGGAACTGCCAGGAGACGGCTCAGGATGAAAAGCCGACCCTGGGGAAAGGGTCCAGACCTCTTGGGGGTGCACGCTGCGAGAAAAAGCATGGCGGCGGGGGTCTTGGGACCTTCCCGGCAGAGGGGGCCTCCGATGCCGCGGCGGCTGGATGTCAACTTGTACGCAGAATTCACCCAAGTCGTTCAAATGAATCCGCCTGTCCTACAGGCCATCGGCGAGCTAGAACCGCCTCTGATGGTTTACAACCACAATCCAGTTTAGACGAGTCCGGGCGGAGAAAACCGTTATATCTCGCCACAAGCCCTCAACAAGCCTGGCGACACAATGCCACACGACAACACCAGGATGGCCAAATAATGTCCCAAGACATGTTCGAGGTGGCTCCACCAACCGCAAGATGGCCCGAGACTCCCCAGGAGACATCCCCTCCCCTTTGTGTCCAATCACTGACAATCCAGCCACTGCTGGACCATTCCCCATCCTGCCTCCGCCCTTGAACCCTTCTCGTCACTCCGTCCTTGAAACCATTCAATGCTGCCGACTTCTGGGCAGCATTAGTTCCAATTCGATCTAATCCTCGGCGAATGCGAGACAAACATCGACGAAATCGGTCACTATGAATACGGTCAGAGAGACGTTCGGAAAGACCCGCGGAAAAATATCAGCCACTTCGCATTTAACCAACTACCAGTGCGAGTGTTGTAGGGGTGTCGTCAGGGCGGCCCAAATTCAACCAGCAAGCGCCACTATGATCCCCTCAAGCCCCCCCACATGTTACCAAAAGGCTATATTGTTCCACGTCCACCAGGGGACGATGACTGCTCTATACGCGAGCTCTGCGCGCCACCACAGCTATGCCTCTCTACAGCGCGCAAGGTCCAACAATGCTCAAAGGAAAAGCCTCTTTGAACTGGGAGACGCGAAACAGCCTTACATGCTCCTCTACGTGTACTACGCGTACCTGGAACAGCGACTTCAAACTGCACGGGGTTCCCCCATGGCAGAGGTGGATCGCTGTGGGGGCCTTCGACCGTGCATTCTTTGCTCCGTGAGATCTCCCCAGGCGACTGACCTCCGGGCGGCCGTGCACGCACCGCCGGGTAGTGATCACGAGGCGCTCCGAACAGATCCCCGGGAGACCGCAAGACGGCCTCGGACTGGCCGCAGGGCGGCCAGATGCAGTTCTTCGCGGGCCCAACAGGCGCCCAAGAGGCCTCCACGACGCTTCCAAGAGACCCCCAAGAGGCCCCAAGAAACTCTCCGAGGCACCCAAGACGCTCTAAGAGGCGTCCGGGACAGCCAAGAGGCCCCCAAGACGCTCCAAGAGGCCTCCGTGGGGGACCCTTCCTCTTTGTGCGACCCACTTCCCTGATCGAGGCAATTCCTCTGGGCAGGTTTCTGGATGGGCTGGTGGGGTCACTTTTGGGTACGCCAGGTGTACGAATCAAATGGACGCCGGGCACGGCTGATTTTTTTTTTGATCGCGAGCGCAAGCGGAAATGCCGCGCGCCGTCCAGGGCGACCGCTAACCAGCAGTAGCCTACATTGCACACTAGAGAAGAGGAGAGGAGAGACAACAGCAGAACTGCGGGAGGTGAGACAAGCCGGGGCGGGCCGCGCGAGCGGGGGGGGGGTATTTTCTTGTCGCAGCCGCAAGCGAAGGCGCCGGCGGCGTCAACGGCCGGCTCGGGCTACGAGCAGATCTGAGTGACCTAGCGCGCGCACGGGCAACTTAGGGCGACCGCTGGGGGACGCTTGGCTGCGCTGGCGGCTGAGGCTGCAAGAGCTGGCGGGGGCTGCCGGGTGGCTTGGCAAGCGTGCAGGCACCCCAGGGATGAGACCGCCAAGATGGATGAAGTGGACCTTGTCGCGCCAGTCGCCAGGAGGTCGACGCGCCACAGCGTGGCGAAGCGAGGGGCTGCGTAAACAGACCAACGTGCTAGGCTGCAGACCAACGTGGAAGAGCACACATGGCCGATCAGCTGGTGGGTTTTTTGTCGTAACCGCAGGCGAAGGCGCCAGCGGCGAGTGAGGTCCGAGCGGGCCGCGCAAGAGCCGAATTGCTTAACACCGACGGGCCGGCGACCTCAGCAGCGCATCGGCGGGCGGGCCGGCGAAACTGGTGGGGTTACTTTTTTAGTCGCGGCCGCGGGCGACAGCGCACAAGGCGAGTCGTAAGTCCGTGGCGCGGGCCTACTAATTGACAACAGCAAACTAGAGCCGACAACCTAAACTGCCTAAGCGGCGCCGCGCGTGAGCTGCAAGCTGTACTGAATGTGGATGCCGAGGCCAGGAGCGGAAAGCGCCCATAGCGGTGACTGCCAGGGTGGCTGCACTGCCAGGAGTGCACACAAGCAACAAACTGCAGAGGGCGGACTGCCAGGGCGGCTGGCTGCCAGGGTCTGCAAGTTGCGATGTGAATTGTAGACAGACGTCACGAACTAATGGATGCGCATGAATTGGGCAGCAGAGGCTGCGGCGCGGCCAAAATGGCGCGTGGGCACCGCGATGTGACCAGTGTGGGCACCTCAGAGCGACCCAAGATGCCTGCCGAGGCCTGGCGGGTGCGAGGCGGCGCCAGCAAAGTCGCACACCCGACCCACGGCCAGAGCGAGCCGCAGTCCGCGGTCAATACCTCAGGATAGGCGCCAGACGCGAGCGACGGCGGGAGAGTGACCACCGACCATCCAGCCGAAGCGCGACTGGTGGGGTTACGCGAAGCGTGTAGAACTTCTCGGAGGCTCCCGAGGGGATACACAGTGGATCCGAGGCATCTCGAGCATTCTCGGCGGCAGGGGGCCCCCACTGAGGCCCCCGCACGGCTCCTGGAGAACCCCACGTAATCTGATCAGATCTCTCGGATGTGCGGGCTCGCGTCCTGCTTCTCCCTCTCCTGTTCTCACACCGTCCATTGATAATGCAGCGTCCAGGGCGTCATCGGCGTGAGAGGGCTGGGCCGCAACGTCTGTGACCTGCGTACTTACCCAGCTGGAGGAATAGGGTTCGGTGTAAGTCGTCAGCGCAGGCACAGGAGAAGGAGGAAGAGGAAGACGAGGATTAGGTCGGGCATGTCCCTCACAGGGGAATTTTGGATGACAAATACCCCCAAATTGACAAATAGTCCAAAAATCGTCCCCAGACTATTCATGGACTATTCTTGAAGATTCCTCCTGTAGGGGGACAGGCCCGACTTCGACGAGGATTCGGAGGAGGGGGAGGAGGAGGGATCTCCTCTTCCCCCTCGTTCCTGTTTCTGGTCAGCTGCAATGTGTAAAAAGGAACAGCTGGGTGACCGCAAAGCAATGACGACCATCCAGAGTCACCAGGGCCAGAGCCCACTCTGAACGAGAACTCTGCTTGTAGATCGGACACGTCCCCCTACAAGGGGATTTTGGACGAAAACTGAAAATACCCCGTTCAAACAGTATCAAAAGAATGCTAAAAAGACCCGCCCCCAGACTATTTTTTCAACTAGTTTTGAATATTCCTCCTGAAGAGACACAGGGCCAGCTTGACTCTATTTTGGCACTGTTTGAAGCGCCTTCGCTCCTCCTGCTCGCACCTGGACCTCAACCGCTCGAAGTCCACGCCACCCGAGTGGTTCAGCTGCTGTGACTCGCCGGTCGTCTGCGACCCGATCCTGATCAGTTTCAGGCCAGGGACGAGCGAGACCAGCCCGCCTCTCGGCATGCCCGATACGGCCATGGTCTGGATGCTGAACTCCTGCAAGATTTTGTACACCACGCCGGCCTTCTTGTGCCCATCATGCTTCTCGGACTCTCTGTGTATGACGTTTAGTATCTTGTCCAGCTCCTTGCAGGTCAACTTCACCTGCACCTCGATGCCGGGGTTGATGCTCGGATCCAGGGAGCAGTACGTGATTGGCCGCCAATAGGTCTTGCAGTACTCACCCTCGGCGTTGCATCCAGAGCTGCGCTCTGGATCGTGGAAGTCCCTCGGCGGGTTGGCCTCCCCAGGCACCCGGCTCATCTGCATGACGTTGGGCACCTCTGAGAGGAAGAGAGAACGGCATAAGCGTAGACTTTCGGAGATCCACGCTTATGTTGCTCCCATCGTACTGAAGGACCACACCCCGGAACGAATTTCGAGCACCCCGAGAAGTATCGAAGCAGTGTCGAACGAGTGTCGCCTCCTAGGGCACGGCACGTGAAAACCCTCAAGTTTCGGTGTTTTCCTGGTGCTCGAAATTTGATCTGGTGATCAAGGCTAGAGTTAGATCGGGCTTCTTAGATCGGCGCTGGACCCCCCTCCCTGGCGCGCGGAAGGCGCCAGGGGTGGTGCCGGAGGCGCCGGGAGGGGGGTCCAGCGCCGATCCGAGAAATCCGAGTGGACCTCCGAAAATCCGAGTTGTGCTTAGTTCGGGTCTGTCCCCCTACAGGCGGATTTTGGACGAAACATCGAACTACTCAACCATACCCCAAAATAGTTACAAATAGTCAAAAATCCTCCACAGACTGTTCATTTGCTGTTTTTGAATAGTCCTCTTGTATAGGGACAGGCCCGACTTAAAGTTATGCAATCTTGTCTGACTCGGACCTCCCAGTCGCAGCCCTTGACCTTCGCCAGGCACACGCTGTCATTGTACTCCTGCGTGCTCTTGCCGACCGCGACGACCTCATAGATGCCCCCGAAGAGGCCGAGGAACGCGAGCACACAAGTCGTCATCGGGCTGAGACCGTCTTGGCTCCGACCCGTGGCCGTGCGCTGAGCCTAGAAGAACAACAGACTACCTACACACTTTACCTCGAGCGATCCCAGCCGTAAGTCGGGCCTGCCCCCTACAGGAGGAGTGTTCAAAAATAGTAAAAAAATAAAATTGAGAAGATTCATTGGGAATCTTACGGGGGTATGTCAAAGTTGTCCTCCAACGTCCCCCTTGTAGAGGGGACAGGCCTGACCTAATCCCAGCCCGAGGACGCGAGGCGGGATACCAAGGGGGCACCGCCACACGTCGGGCCTGGCGGCCGCGGTATGCCGCTCACGCGGGAGGCCTGGCGGCCGCGACGGCCGCCGTTCAACCGAGGGCACGAGGCGGTATACCAAGGGAGCACCAACACACTCTGGGCCTGGTGGCGGCGGTACACTGAGCACACGTTAGGCCCGGCGGCGGCGACATGCAGCCGCCAGTCAACGAGGGCACGAGGCGGTATACTCAGGGAGCACCAGCACATTTCGGGCCTGGTGGCCGCGGTATGCAAGGTGTGCAAGGCGGGTCGGGAGCTCTTTCCCTTGAATCTAACTGCCCAACCTCAGGCGGGAAATGAAACATACGCTGTCAGAGGTCTTCGTGGATATCTTAGGCCGGCGCTGGACCTTCCCTGGTGACGCCTCCGAAGCCTGCCCTGGCGCGCAGCCACGATACCTGCACGGGCCTGCAAACATGTATGCTGGTGCTGCTTCTCCTGTTCGAGAACCGTCTGGCGCTGTTCTTGCTTCTGCTGCCTCGAAGTTGACGTCTCCCCGGCTTTGCTGGGCCCCATCGTCGCGACGGGCACCAAGCACCCAACGTTGGGCGTGCCTTGCGGAAGGCCCTCCTGGAGGGCCAGGTTGTCAGGGTAGAACTTGCCGAAGCACAAGCGTAAGTGTCCCCTGCGTAGAACAGACAATTATAAGGGTACTGGCACCATTCCCCCGTTGTGGCCTCGTTGGGCCTCCTGGAAGGCCCCGTGGCCACGGCCAGATTCGCAGCGAAGGAAACTTCGTCAGGACGCGCCGGCGGAGCGGTCCAGGGAGCGGCGGTATCGGTGTCTGTTCGTTGCCCCACCTGCGCACCCGACGGCAACAACCCCAAGTGTCAACGCGCGAATAGCTCGCCACGCACAAATCTGCGACGTTGAACTGCTGCCTGAAGTCCGACCCGCAATCTTTACGCGGCCTGGAACCGTACAGGCACATCCCGATGAGGACGGCCGTCAAGAGCAGCGCTGGGATGACCTTAGGGAATCTAGTAATTCTCAGAGCAGTGCTTGCACTACTAGGGTTCTTACCTCTTTTCCCCCGCATAACGTCGAGCGCGCGCATACCCGTGGGCACAGACCTGGGAGTAAGTTCAGCGAGAAGCACTGAAACACACACAGACTCAGTGATGGGTCTGTGCCGACTGCTTACGGCGTCCACGATACCCTGGGAGACAACGAAGGTGCCGTCCATGAGAGCGCTCGAAGTGGCCCACAAGAGAGCGGGCAGCAAGATCGAGGGAAAACACAGGATACCAAAAAACGTAAAGACCGCTGGCGCGACTATGCCATTAAGACAACCAAGAAAAGACACCGAAACGACTACTCCGCCGAGCTCTCCCGGAAGGCGTTCTGACCAAGATTTCGATGCGAATCCAACGGTGGCGACGTGGGCCCAAAAGGCGGCCCAAAAGAGGGATAACGATGGAACGGTAGCGGTATGGGTACCTTTTCCTCCTCTGAGTACCAACCCGTCGCCGCCTCGGGCGCGAAATGCCAAGATCCCGCCCAGTGCCCGCCCTCGGGCAATCAGTGATGGTGGGGCGATAGATGGTGGGGTAACAAAAAGGTGCACCTGTCGTGCACTTTTTTCGTACCCCTCTGGGGCCTTGGGGGGCTCGTTCGGGGCTCCTTTAGGGCCCCCCTCTTGTGCCGGCTGGGGCCGCGGGGGCGCTTCGGCCGGATGCCCGCCCGGCGCCGCATGTGGGGGCCGCACCCCGGAGACTCCAGCACACAGCTTGCAGGCATGATTGAAGGGGCCATGGGACACAAATAAGTAGACGCGAATAACAAGATTCCCCATATTTTCTAATATGTTTTTGGTTTTTGTCTTCCCCCCCACTTCCCATATTTTCCCATCGTTCTATTTGTTCGGGGGGTCGACGATTAATTGTGTCTGTGTGTTTTTCCCCTTCTGAGCGAGATGGATCGAATCGAAAGATCGAATCGGATCGGAAACGGGTCGGATCGCCAGGGGATCGTCCCGCATCGGATCGAAATCGGATCGCCGCGCCAGGCCCTGGCTGGCTCCGACCGATGTTGGTGAGACGGACCGGATCGACTCGAATCGGAATCGCGGCCCCAGCTGGCGAATCGAATCGCATCGCATCGAATCGTAGGCGGCACTGTCTTGCACCCGATGGACCCCTTTGCCTCACAGAGACGCAGATAAGACGAAGCCAGGACGAGGATAGAATCGGGTGAGGATAAATCGAGGGTCTCCGAGGTCCGGCGGCGCGGTCGGACTCATTCGCTCCCCTCCGCGTCTTGTGTCGTCTTCTGCCAGCCTCCCAAGCCCTCGCCGGCAGACCCCACAGCATCCCACAGAAGACCCACCCTCCTAGCTCCCCCCTCCGCTAGGAGAAATAACTGCATCAAACTTGTGGCGTTCCGCGCGGATTTCTTGGATCTGAGCAGGACCTCCCTTCCTGGCGCGCGGAGCGCGCGAGGGAGGGGGGCCCAGCGCAGATCCAGCGCAGATCCCTCCCTGGATCGGTGCCGCCGGGGGGGGGGGGGCCCAGCGCAGATCCAAGCACTGCGCGCGGAGCGCCCAAATGTTGACGGCTGTGCCGACGTTTCTTCTTCGATCCGCCTCCGCCACCTGGAGCGGATGAGAGGGCGCGAAACGCAAGGAAGACGAGGGGTTGTATGTTTCACACCGGCGGGAACGGTCAACACCGCATCATGGACCAAGACACGGGAGGCAGGCCCGTGCTCGCACCCGCTCCTCTCCTCGGTATACACCCTGCGAAATGCTTTAGAAATCATGGGTTAAGAAATTCATAGTCTCAGAATTTGAGTAAAAACCCAGAATGTCTATTCAAATCTTAGGATCTACATTGAAACATTAAGAATAATCGAGACCCTGGCCGAAAACTTGGGTTTTCTTAAGCATCGCCTAGAGTGTACGATTACCAGAACCATCGCGCGCGCGCGCCTCGCGCGCGCTCAAGTTCCAGCTGGCTTCTCGGGGCCTCCTCGGAGCATCCTGGACTGCGTCTGGAAGTTGTCATGGGACCTTCTTGGCATGTCTTCGGGGGCCTCTTGGAACTAGTTTTGAAGCATTTCGGGTGCTGTCTTGGGGCCTCTTGGAGCCTCTTTTTGGGCTTTTCGGGTGCCTCTTGGGGCCTCTTGGGGGCCTCTTGGGGCCTCTTGGGGGCTTCCTGGGGGCATCTTCGGGGCATCTTGGGGCGGAGAGCTTGATTTTTCAATTCGCGTTCCCTCTCTTGGGCCCCTCATCTCCAGACCAGCCCAGACTTCTCGAAGACGATCCACTTTACCCTCCAAGGAAACTGGCGCCATGCCATGACATGCTGTGCGGTGCGGTGTTGTGTTCTGCGCCGCCGTGCGATGCCATGCTTTGCGTGGCAATGCTTTGTGATACAATGCTTCAATACGCAATGCCACGCCATGTTGTGGCATGCTACGCTCTGAGGTGCGCCTTCTTGGGACCCTCTTGCGCCGTCTTGGGCGGCTCTGGGGCCGTCTCGGGGCTCTCTTGGCCGTCTTGGGGCCCTCTTAGGCCGTCTTGGAACGGTTTTGGGAGCCTCTTGGGCGGGTTTTTAGCGCCGGAAACACGAAACAGCGAGATTGCAAAAACATGGTTCAAATATAAAAACAACAACAAACATAAAAATCAACGAGTTTGCCCTCTCTGGGCGCTCTTGGGCGGCATCTGAAAGCTTAAAGGCCTCTTGGGGCGTCTTGGGGGCCTCCGGGGCAATTTAAAACGCATCGTGCGTCGCCAAAGACCCCTGGTCGGCGTCTGGGGGTGTCCCGAGACCGCCTGGGGCCGCCGGGATTGCTGTCTGAGGGCTCCCCGGGGCGATTTTAAGCCTCCCAGAAGCGGGCCCAGGCCATGGTCCCCACATTTGTGGTCGAGGCTCCGGCCCTCCGCCCCCGAGCCCGGTGCGCCGTTGTATGTATAGGTCGGGCACGCCCCCTACAGGCGGATTTTGGATGAAAAATCAAAAAATATGCAAAACATACTCAAACATCATCGAAAATATTCGATAAATCGTTCGTAGACTATTTCTTGACTATTTTTGAATATTCTTCCTGTAGAGGGACACGCACGACTTACATGAGGACGGGTGGGTTGGAACAAATACGCAAACTGAGCTAACTACATACATTGGTGCATTCTCGCACTCTGCCCTGGCACGGCTGCGGGGATAAATGGCACTCTTCAGCTCCGCCTCCCTGACATTTCTCGCTCCCCCTTGTGGGGCCTCGTTGCTTTCCCAGCCGCAGTAAAGTTCTGCTTCCGCCAAATTCCGCCGAGCCTTCACCGGGCAGTCCCGACGGGCTGACCCCCTCCTGCTCCCGTACTACGGTCGGGGGTGGAATGGAATGGGCACACGAGAGGACGCAAGACCCTTCCGAGGGCCACTTTGCCACAGGAATGTAAAAGACGGGGGTCGCGAAACACAGGGCACAAGGTACCCTCGATTTGGCAGGTTCGACCTAGTGGTCAACCTCGACTGTACTCCCCGGTTCTCTCCCCGGGTGCTTTCTGACCATGATTTCGAAGTGAATCCAGCGGCGGCGACGAGGGCCTCCCAGGAGGCCCAGAAAAGGGAAAACGGGGGAAGGAGGGTAGCGGTATGGGTACCTTTTCCTCCTCCAATCTCCTGTCCCCGTAACGCGTTCCGCTCGCCGAACCGCCGCCCGGCAAACCCAGCAAACCTCCGCCGGCAGACCGCCGCTCCACATCCGTGACTCTTGCCATGCACCTCCGCCAAATCCCGCAAGAAACTCCGCTGGCTGTCCACCGCACGGACTCCGTGACATTTGGCATGTCTGGGGAAGCACATCATGCGACCACCGAGGCACGTTGATGCCAACATCATGTACCACTGGATGTCCTTAACCATTGTGGCTCAAGGTGAAAAATAAACATCGTCTGCTACACCTTGGTGCGCATGTCTCACCTTGTGAATGGCTGGCCGGCCCCCCGCCTCTGGGTGGCCTCTCGGGGCCCGAGGTCAAGGAGAAAAAGGGGCCACTAGCAGTGGAGCTTCGAATCATCGAATGATACACGCGCTATCGTTTCCCCCCCCCCGGTCCGTCAAATGATCGGCACTATGTGTTCATGCATTGGCCGAAAACCTAAAATGTCACTGCTATTTGAGTCCTGGTCGAAGGATACCGTGTGGACCCATGTGGACCACATTACAAGACCATTGTGATTCACACCATTTCAAAACATATCTTTTCAAACGGATTTGAAAGGCATGGGAGTCCACCCACACATTGCTGGGTCTCTAGGCGTGTGAGACTGTTCCCCCCCCATAAGCCCCCCCCCCCCCGGGACCCCAAACCGGCAATTTGACCCCCCCCCCGGCCCTGGACGACCCTCCGCTGAACTCACTGTCGGTCTGGGCTCCCCAGGCTCGGCTTGGAGCCTCTCCAGACGCCCCCAAGACGGTCCAAGAGAGCACTAAGTTGCCGACTGATCGCTACAAGACGCCCAAGATGGGCCCAAGACGGCCCAAGAAGGCGCCAAGACGCTCCAAGAGGCCTCCAACAGGCTTGCGAAGAGAGGCACGCGAGGCCAGCATCGGCCCATTCCTTTGGGAAACCATACATTTTTTGCATGTACGATTCTTCGGCCTTCATTGCGTGGAAAACTGCGCACGCAAGACCGCCCCAGGAGGGCCCAAGAAGTTCCCAACAAGGCCCCAAGACGGCACAAGAGGGCGCCAAGACGGCCCAAAAGGCGCCCAAGAGGGCCCAAGAGAGCCTCAAAAGGGGGAGCCCGAAGCGGAAATCCGAGCCTTCTGCGTCAAGACGCTCCCAGGAGGACCCAATATGTCCCCAAGAGGCCCCAAGAGGCTTCCACAACGGCCGCCAAGAGGACCCAAAAAGGCCCCAAGAAGCCCCAAGCCCCCTAGAAGCCCAAAAGAAGCTCCAAAACGGCAGCCAAAAAGCGCCCAAACTGCCTCCAAGAGGCCCGCGAACCACAGAGACGTCAACATCGTCGAAGCCCGCTAGGGCAACGTATTCTGTAGCATAATGGCTCTTCGGCCATCGCGGCGTTGACGACCGCCCACGAGGCCCCAAACACCGCCCCAAGACGGCCCAGGAAACTCTCAAGGGGCCCCCAAGTCAAACCAACAGCGCTCCTCAATCCTCGCGCCCCCCGCCCTTTCCTGCCCCGCCCCCCCCGCCCCCAACATCCGTGCGCTGTCTCAAGCGCTTCCGTGGATCTCACGCGCGCGCCTTGCACTTCAACGCGCGTCTTTCCAGGGCGCGCGCGAAATGCGGTTTAACCGTGAACTTCGACTTCGGGAGCTTTGCAGGCGCCGAAGCACTCGTGCGCTCCCGTACTGCGAGCCGCGAAGCCGACTGCAATGCACTCCGAGCATACAACCTTGCTCTTCCTTGTGAAATGTTCGCTCTTGTCTGGCACGCATTTGCAGCTGCCGAGCGAAATCCTTCTTGCGCGCTGCACGCGCCAGCGGTCGCTTCAACCGTTTCGACTCATCGGTCGCACCTTTCGCGGTGATGCCCCGCGAATAACAACTTCCGCACGCCACCCTTGCTCCTTTCTTGGCCCGGTGGTCCGCCACTTGATTGCGACGCAAATGGCCGACCTCCCAGAAAGACACCCCGAAACCGGGCGCGCAGCACGTCAGCGGCTCCGCTTCCGCCTCTGCTTTCCGTTTGCGGCTGCATGCTTTTCGCGTCAACGCGCCCCGCGCCTCTGCGCATTTCCGCCGCAGTCTCTCCCCTGCTTCGCCGTGCTTCTTCCGAGCTTCCGACATGTCCGCCCTTTCTTCGAAAAGGGAGAGACACTTGTCGTTCGAACACCGCACTTTGCCGACACTCTCGTTCCACTTCGCGTTGCCGCTAAGCGGCTTCTGATTGGATTGACATGGCTGCACTTCGCGCAGCGCATTGCCCCAATCCTTTTCGCATCCCCGTCGTCGGCCGCCGCGTCCGCATTCCGACCGCTACCATGCCGAGTCGCATCGTCACCCTCCGCTCCCGTTGCCCACCCTCTGCGCGTTGCGTGCATTTTTTCGTCGGCGTTCTTCGTCTCTTCCGTGCGCTCTGCGCAGAACGCCGGCCTTTCCTTCCTCTGGAAGTCGTACTTCGCGAACGCCTCTACCAGCAACCTCCGCCGGCAGCGCTCGCACTGGTCTCTCGGCGTCCGTTCCGCCTCCCACTCGTCCCAATCCACGCTCTCCCCTCGTAGCACCTGTAATGTGTTTCTCGCGCCCGCCATCTCGCCGGCGTTGCGCGGCGTCCTATCGAAAGGCCGGAAGATCAAGAGGTTCTCTCACCTGCGCACGCGCGCTGTGGCAACGTAACTTGACATCCAACTCGCGCCGCGCCCTCTTTCAAGGACCGCTGCCACCGCCCCCATGGTCCGGCCCTGCGCAGAGTGCGCCGTCACTGCCAAAGCCAGGGTCGCCATGAACTGGGTGCGTTTCACACTCAACACAGGATGCTTCCGATACCCGTCCAAGAACCAATTTCGCCCTTTCGATGGGAAGATCGGATGCAGGCCTGGCTCCTGGCCTGGCAGGTGCCACTCCTTCGCGTCGAAGTCCAACACAATCACCCTCGGAAGATGCAACAATACTTCCTCTTCATCATCTCCCAAGACCTCGTTCTCGTGCAACGCCCATCCATGGATCGTCGCTGCGCGCCCCCTCAGAAACTGTTTCTTCGACCGGGCCAAGTGATCTCCCAAAGCCACGGGCATTCCCTTGGCCAGCGGCAGCCACCCGGGCAGGCTCGCGCACTCCGTCCCGTGGTACCCCAGCCAACGTATCTTGTCCTCCACGGTGCACGGCCGCCTCCGTTCCCCCCCGTGGCAAGCGCGGCCTCTGGCTGCGACCCAGAGCAGCTGTTCTCCTCGGTCCTTGGCCCACTGCGCAGCTCTCTGCTTCCGGACGTGGCACCGAATGTCCTGATCCGCATAAATGGCGACGGTTTCAATGAATCGCCCCCCCGAAATCGAGCGTCTTCTGGCGACGTCGCAACGAGCTTTCTCTTCTCGCGTTCAACTTTACATTTCTCAAACTCTTGCCCGTATTGCTTCGCAATTGCCTCAGCGTCTGTTACGCAATGGGCGTTCCCGCGCAACGGTGCACCGCTAACCCGCGACCCCGCGGTCCTCCGAGGCACCCGGCGCGCGCTTTCTTGCGTTCTTTCAGATACGATGTGGGAAGCGCATTAATGGCTGTCCCCGACGAGGGCTCCAGTTGATAAGAATTCCCAACAGAACAACACATTCGCGCCCCCGAAGGGCCGGGCCACGCCGCCCCCACCTATCTTCGCGTCTCTTGCAGCTGTCATGCACGACCGCAAGTGCGAGTCCAGCTCTTCAATGAAGTTCGCGCTGACCATGCTCACCTCGTCCATTATCGGCCACTTCCACAGTGACATACGCTGCGCGGCTTTTTCTTTATTCGTTTTCTTTTTCGCGTCTGCGCTCGCATCGCCCGCAGCGTTCGACTCTTTTGTTTTGTTCGCACCGAACCCAAAAACCCTGTGGATTGTGTTCCCGCCGAGCGCCGAAGCGTTTGTAGCCTGACGCGCTGCTGCCTGGAAATCTACGCCGCGCGTCCACCCCAGCTCTTTCTCGAATAGCTCTTTCCGGATCTTGCCTATCACGAACCCCCCCCCGCCCCCGGGCCGCCATGCATCATCCACGCGAAGGGCTCCATATCAGGACGACTCTGGCCTGATGTCTTGCCCCTCGCGGAACCTGCGAACTCTTGCGCCGTCGCTCGATCTGCCACCTGCTCAACGACGCTACGCTGCCCCGCGTTCAACCCGCTCTCGAGAAACCCGTCTCTCCACTTCCGCACACTTGACACCGTTGCTTTTTTTCGCCGCCACCACCTCTGGAGCGCCCTCCGTTTCACCTGCGCCGCAGCCTTCTGCGGCTCTCGACGCCGCGGCCACCGCTTGCGCTCTCTTAACTGCCGCGTCGTCCCACCTCAACACGCCGTCCCCTCCGCGCTTCTCGCGCTTTCCGTTCTTGCGACTTGTACTCTCGCCCCGCGCGGCGTCGCCCCTTGCCATGGCCTCCAGCCTTTCCTCTTTCTCGCACTCCGCAACTGCATGTGTCCGCCTGTCCTCTTTCTCCATGGGCGCACCTCCAGCGCGCGTCGTCCACAATGTCACCGCATCGATAATTCTCGGATCCAGTTCTTCATCGCTGTGCACCTCGCCCCCGTGCTTCGCGAGATCTTGCTCCGTGACTGGTCGCAAGTCCACAACGCCCATGTAGTTCTGCACGTCCCTCTTCGTTTCTTCACATGGCATGCCCTTCGTTAGTTGCAGTCGAGCGCGCTGGAAGAACACGTCATCTCTTGACTCTCATTCTTACACTTCCAGCGCGACGGCAGATGGAGAACGCGACTGGCAGCGAAAAGACCTCGCAACAACAACGACGACCTGGCCGGCAGCTACGCGCACCGGCCCCCCCCCCCCCCCCAGCTGAAGGGCAAGCGCGTCGGATCCGTTCTCCAAGGCGCCAGCCGACAGCACAGGTGGATGCGTCTGCTGCAGGGAATGCCCGCGGGGCGAATCGCCCAACTCCCCCCCCAAAGCCCGCGCGCATGTAGCGCCCCCCGACTCTTCGGCCTCGGAAACCGCACTCTAATTAAAGGGCCGTCGGTCTTCGAACATATGATTTGCCTGTTTGCTACTCACACCAAAAATCTACACTGAAAACCTCGTTGCTGACTAGTTGAGTGATAATCGGATGCGCCGAAAATCCAATGTCGCTCAGATGCCCGCCGACCCCGTGGAGCACTAGGCGCGCGAGAGTCCTTCTCCCCGATGAGCGACTAACATCGCCGCGCAGCACGGGGGCGAGGGTGAATCAAGGGGTCGGCGGATGCGGCGAAAGCCAAGAATCTTTAAGCGATGCAGCTTGCCGCAAGCCTACACACATTCTGCGGCCACCCTTGAAGTGTCGCGTGTTGAGTGCCCGAACCACATGAATTAGGGTCGGAAGCACAACAAGAACACATAGAAGTGGCTCGAAAGGGTGTCTCGACTGGAAAGAGGTCACCACAACTGCGGCACACGGGGGCCGGTGGCTGCGCCAGTCCGCCCGACCCCCCATCCCAATGCGCTTCTTCAAGCCATGCAACCTGCCCCGGTACACGCTCTTGGTGCTTCCTGGAGAAGTGGAGAGCCCGTCGCAACAAGTACGCGCGGACCTGGCTGGGAACCATCATATTCAAACGCTGCAATGGATGCGCAGCATTGCCCAGTCTTGCGCCAATTCCTGAGACTGCGCTTTGCACAAGACTTAACAGAAATTAAACCGAACGTGATATCTTCCAATACTTTATGGTGCCACTGTGCACACGGAATTCGGAGAAACAGTATTTCCCATCAAGATTCACAACTCGTTTTAATCCAGAGCGCCCTATAACCCGGAGAAGCTCTTAAGAAACCCCGCCCCCCCCCCCCCCTTTCCGGCGCAGCGATGACCCTTCCGCACCCTGGAAGCGATATCCCGGCACCAGGAGGGGGTTCACCCTGTGTTTCCTTAGCTTTTCCTTTGTTTCCTTAGCTTTTCTATGGCTTCCCTATATTGTAATTTGTTGTGTTAGCTTCTTTTTTTCTTGGATTTTCCTTGGCTGCCTTAGAATGTCATGTGTTTTCTCAGCTTGCTCTTGGTTGTCTTAGCTGTTCCTTGGTTTTCTTAGCCGTTCAATGGATTTCCCTGGCTCAATTATAATCAGATTCGTTCATGCTTCAACTTGCACTGCGACCCATTCATACTCTGGCTCGGAGACTTTTTGGGAGGGCCTGCCGGGTGCTAAGATAACGC